>LS822476.1:171704-188200 GCA_900490955.1 Micoletzkya japonica
CCGGTCGCCGACTTTCAAACAGCTATGAATAACTCAAGAATAAAACGAGCTATGAATTTCAAATTTTGCAGAGAGCCAGCTCAGCATGAATTACACGGCTCCAGCAAATTTCATTTCGATATCTTCAGAAATAATTGAACTACATGCCTCTGTTTGAAAGTCGGTGACCTACTTTTGGGGGAGATTAATCGCGCGGCAGGTTCTTCTACTATAGACAATAAGAAGCGGTAGTACGGGCCGGCACCGCTTAATGGGCCCTTTGAGGCAGAGAAGAAAAAGTCTCAGCGGTAGTCGAACCATGATTACATACTTCAACAGCCACAGGTTCAGCCAGTTAGAGTACAGTCATTACACGACGAAATCACGAAAAGTACGGACTAACGTACCAAAATATACCAGTTGTATATAAGAAAAAGAACTCTTTTACCAATCATGTTTCACTCGGCGAATTATTATGAGCACACTCCCAGACAGAATTCTACAGAACAAAAGCTGCCCGGTGGTGTGGTTTCCTTGGCAAGCGGCCGGTCCCGGATTCGGATCCTGGACCGGAATCGCCAAAAACAGGTCAAAGATCAAAGAGATTACTTGTCAACATGCTCGATGACGGAGTAGTAGAAGGCACCCGCGATGCAAACGGGAATGAGGAAGAAGGCTAGGAAGGTGGCCGTGAGGAAGGCGATGTACCTGAACGGGTCAGAGATATAAAGGATCAAACTACAATCTAATTTGATCAAAATAGAGTCGTTCGTTGAGTTGATTTGAAGCAAGGTGATAGTCTTTCCGCAACTTGGAAAAGGTGAGCGCTGTGATATACAGAATGCACTTTGCATTCACCAAACCGTAGATAGTCTCTGCCCAAAATCCACTGTGGAAGTGCAGTAAGATAGGAGAAAGTGAGAGACCCCTTCTCCGGTCCTCCAGCATAGCGTAGTATATGTAAATTCCCAAGATAGCATTAAATACGTGCGAAGTTACGCTATCTCGTCGTGAATTATGCTAAATCAGGGTGAAATAGGCGTAAATTCGTACGCATCTTACGCTATTTAAGAGGTCGGAGGACCGGAGTTCTTCGTCTTCTTTTCTGTGAGGCGGTATTGGTAAAAGCCATATTTTACCTATGCGTCGCCTCCTTCATCGTCGTGTCCCCCGTGGGCGCGGCGGTCGCCCGGAGGAACGACGGAGGCGGCTTGTGGTGGGCGGGCGCCATCGACGACTCGGCCTGAATCGATTATATAATAATAATAATAATAATAATAATAATAATAATAATAATAATAATAATAATAATAATAATAATAATAATAATAATAATAATAATAATAATAATAATAATAATAATAATAATAATAATAATAATAATAATAATAATATAATAATAATAATAATAATAATAATAATAATAATAATTATTATTATTATTATTATTATTATTATTGATATTAGACGGAGGTATATTAGATGTTGGATATACAAGAATGGGAAAGCAACGATGAAAAGCTATCTCTCTTGTTATAACTAATGCCTGAAACTTACCCAAAAAAGGTGTTCTAACTCGATTAAATGGAGCGCGATGATTCAAAAGATCTAACCGCGATACCTGTCGCCAATCGAGCGAGCAGAATGCGTCGTCGTTGAAGGTCGCATAGGAGCCGTAGCCGGCCCACGGGACGAGACTCCACAGGAAGCAGAGGACGAAGATGACGAGCAGCATCTTCGAGTAGTTGGCATTGCCCCGCCACGTGCCTGCCATAGTAAGATAAGAAGCCCCCAGGCAAGATTTGAGGCCCCTCAGGCAAGTCTTTATTAGAGGACGTATAGTAGTAGGTAGTGGAATAAAAGAATTAGTGGACGAGCATTGCTCGTCTGGAATCTCCATTCACGGTTCTCTGCTCATGTGTGTGTGAGTAACGTAACGATAACCACACTATCCCATGGGTCATGCCAAGGGATGGTATGGCATAGTCGAGGAAAACGGATATAATTCGTGATTCCGCCGCTACGGTGTTTAGCGAATTTTTCGCGCTTTGAAACGGTGCCATTTTACTACGCAAGGAAAGATATCAGAAGCGTGGATATGGTTTTGAGATCAGTAACATCTAGACGACTTTCTCATGATGCACACTAGAAGTTGATTTGAAAGGCACCGGAATCAGCGCTACAACCGGAAGGATTATATCTTCCTTTTTTCTGTACTACCTATAAGGTCACACATGCCGCATGCCTACTCCTCGAAAAGGTTGGGGCCTTTGCAGACGGCAAAAAGGGGTAGGTCAGGAGCGCCTCAACGCACCCCACTTGGGCGCTTTCGTGACGATGTATCGATCGAAGGCGATGAGGGTGGCCAGGCCGATCTCGTACAGCGACAGGATCATGTCGGCCGCCCCGTAGACCGTACAGCCCCACGCGTCGAACATCGGACTGCGAAGTGATTATTAGCTAATTTATTGTTCATTGTTTTTTTGATATTTATGTATTTATGTAGTATAGATCTTCAAATATTATATTAAAAGATCTATACTACTTAAAGGGCCCCTCCCTCACTTTTTAGCCCCCCTTGTTTCTTCCCCTCATCTGAAAGAGCAGCGTCGAAAACCTGCAATCCTACATGCAAATGCATCTTTTTCATTTCGTGAATACTGTAGCTGGAGACATATGTCTTCTGAAAAGGACAAAACTTATGGAATGTCGCTTGAGGGATCGTGCTCAGAGGGGCCCTTTAAAGAAAAATAAGGGCCCGCAGCTGCAACTTTGCCGAAAATGTTAGTGTTCTGCATTCGCTCCGTGACCCGTGCTTCATTCAGTGGAAGAGCCGGTAAATAGGAAATGCTTTCCGCGCTATTAAACGGTTTTCTCTTTCGCATTTTATTTTGCCTGTTCCCCGTATCGCTATAGGCATTGTCTGCAAGCATTCCGTTCTCTTCCTCTCTAGGTTTCCCCCTCTGTCTCTCAAGAGGTAAGCTTAGGGAGGGGCGTAAAGAGGTAGCGAGGAGGGAGTGAGCGAGTCTTGAGAGGGAAGAGCAAAAAGCATGTCAGAACTGAGCAGCAGGGAGCTTATGGGCTGTCTCTTCTTGGCATCATGAATTACAAATGTAGAGGGGGAGAAGAGGGGGGGGGGATAGGGAGGGAGAAGCGAGGCTTATCATAGGCAAGCAGGCCATCTTCCAACTTTCAGGGAAAATACCACGAGACTATCTATGCCTTGGAGGCGCGAAGTAATAGCGTAGACCAGAATGTAATGATAAAAGTGAAACATTGGATGCTGACTTTTTCACCGAGAGCCTTATATGTTAGTTATTATATAGTGGATTAAAAAGATCCGTAAAATCATTCCGACTATAAGGTGAGAGAGTGTGCAAAGGTGAGAGAATTAGACTCATTTTGGAACGAAAGAAACTGACGGATCGGTTTATTCCACTATACTTACTTCCAAATGTGCGTGATGCACCCGCCTTTGCTTTGCTATTTTCTATCGTTTCCAGACTCTCCCTAGAAGCTCTCGCTCTCTAAGATGACGGCATGAACTCCAGAGATGAGGGAGTCCCGAAATTAGCTAGCCTCCACGCTGAGCGAAATTACCCCAGCTTTACGCCTTATGGGGTAAATTTTACACCGACTGGCTGGGGTAAATTTGAGATTAAATTTGAAATTACCCCAGACGGCTGGTGTAATTTCAAATTTACCCCAGCCAGTCAGTCGGTGTAAAATTTACCCCATAAGGCGTAAAGCTGGGGTAATTTCGCTCAGTGTGCATGCGTCCCGATTTGCACGCTTGAATGGAGGCGGGCTGTTCATCAAGTGTCGTCTATTCTCTACTCTATGGGAGAGACTAGGAACAGGCTATTTTAGCCCCCCCCCACCCCCCCCCCTCCGCTCAAACTCGGGGGAATCGCCGCATCGGACAATGGACTGAATCAAGCGCCTCGTCGTTCAGTATACTGATAGTACTGCAAACAATCTGGAAGACCCCTGAGGCTATATTTGATGGCGCATTTGCTGAGCAATTTCTTATTGCATGGGGCTGCAGCGATTTTGGTGCGTGTGAAAGGATCGTCGTAATTTGCCAGCGCTCTGCACGGCCTGAGAATGGGTGCAAAACTAAGTATCTATTATTGAAAACTAAGTATCTATTATTACATATATCTCTTCTTGCCGCTTCGCTCTCTCATCGGAAGTAGGACTGAGGCGACTGACGGAACATTTTCCTCGTCCATAGCCTCTTTTTGGTCAGGTTTATGCTTCTTCAACCCTACATTACACTTTACACCTTATGAAATTATGTAAGAAAAGCTGTCGTCTCTCACGTGTCCGTAATGAGTCCGTAGGCAGGGATGAGGAGGAGGGCGGAGAGGAGGATGTCGTCGACGATGAGCAGTAACAGGGGAAAGAGCGAGGCCGAGTCCGCGAACCGGCGACCTGCAAAATAAATGCGCTGAACCAATGTCTAAATGATCGCGACCTTTTCTAATTTGGTTAGTTTATAAGAATAACTGCCTAAACGATTATAAGGTGACCAAGTATCTAATCCCAAAAGATATCAGTGGATAATTCCGAAAATCAGGCTAGAGAGTGCGGAAAAGTAACAGAATCGGACGAATTTTGGAATGAGAGCAACTGATTGCCCCGTACATTTTTCCATAAGACTAAATAAGTGAATGAGATAAGATACCTTTGCGGAGACGCAGTAGAGGAATGAGCGACAGGAGGTTCAGCACGATTGGACCTGCGGCTGAAATTGCATTATTTTATTGTTGTCAAATTACAGAAAGTTATTATTTATTTTTGAGTCAGAGAACGCTTTTCTCGTTTTATGGGCCTCTCATCTTCTCTTTTCAATTACTGACGGGTTTCTTTCCAACGTTTTACGTAGTTTTACCGAAATTAACCGATCCGTCAGTACCTTTTGTTCCAAAATGAGTCTAATTCTCTCACTTTTGCGCACTCTCTTATATTTGGAATGATTTTCCGACGGATCTTTTTAATCTACTATATTATCCGTGACCCCTTTTCTTTTCCTTCGCCATCTGGTCAAAGTCCGTTCAGGACAGAACGAGAGCTGTCTTGCTGAGAACCCAAGCACTTTGCAATGCATAACCCCCGTAACCCAGCCCCACCCCGTCCAGAATGCCTTCGTCTAGGAACAGGGGTGAAAGGCTAGAGTTCTAGAGTAGAGCAGAGACACGATAGACGCGCTTGCGGTGAGCCCTTGACGCAAATTTGGTGTCTGCATTAGTGTCGTCGAAATCTAGAGTGCCTCATTTCTATTCCTTCGCGAGTAGGCATGTCGCACCCCACTAACATCCCTCACTAACACTACGTTCGGCCAGTCCGAATTATACCCAATTGCGACTGTGTCTGGGCCTCTCCAATTCCCATGCTCTCTCACCTCTCCTCTCTCGTTTTGCAAGCATAATCTACCCTTTAGAGCAGAATGTTGTGCACTAACATTAGATAGTCTACAAGTTATGTTTCAGAGTCACGATCTGTAGACGTTTATAAACATAACCAATAAGGGTGCCCGAAAACGAACCCTCTTCGCCTTAACAGTCAATCTCTGAACTCTACTGGTTGTCCGGGAAACGCGTGTCAAAAGTTTGTCACAGGCACGGGAAGAAGTGAAATGCGAGGGGGTCAAAGTCCGTGGATCGCTGCTTCTGCCCTCCAAATGTGACAGGAAACGCCTCAGAGACTGCGGAGAGCAAGTTGAGATTAAATGATTATAGAGAACGACACGATGACGAACAAATTGGAATGAGGAACGACGGTGAAAGAGGTGCACTGAATGAGAATTCCCTAATAAACGAAATCTGAAGTCAGTTATACAATTTTAAATAGCAAAACAGCAGACACTATGTCGTGCGCTGTAACATTTTTGTTCACTATTTAGTTATGAGGTGACAACAACATTGTTGTCACAAGTGTGGTCCCTTCCCCTCTCCACTATTCCGAACATCACCTCTCCTCCACCCTCACATGCGATATTATTGTGATGCGACCGGAAACCCGGGAAAACGTATTTCCGCGAAAGCGAATATTTGTTTGTTCTCGCTCGCCCCATCTCATATCGCAAATGCGATAATGTCCAGAGTGTAGCTACGGTCTGTGGTTTGATCGTAGATGCCAGAAGTTCCAGTGCCATATTGACTCAGTATGTGGTTGGGGACAATGTTCCGTCAGTAACCCTCATTCCTACTGGTGGCTCTATTTCGGGTAACTCAAGAGGCGCGACTAACTTATTGGCCGTCCATCATGCCACACTTCGAATGCACTTGTATCTATTCCCTCGTGTGCAGAACGTTTCCTGGTCCTTAGTTTCCGCCAAAGAAGAAATTTATATAGATGTTACTTATCCAGTCCATTATCGTTTGCGAAATTTTTGCTAATGTGTAGTTCTCTTCAGTTATTGAGTAAATACTACTTATTGAGTAAAAAAGGCAGCAAATACTTTCAGGTTGGTTTTAGTGCTTCATTGTACCGTTCCCCATGTCTTCGAGTAAGCGTGACTTATAGTCTCTCGCTCAGGGAGGCTTTCTGGTCATATAGACTGCAGCCAAGACGTCGGGAGCGTAACGTTTTACGAGCTCTATGCGTGTGCCGGAGGCTAGTCTCCAAGGATCCAAGGAGGTATACGGGAAAGTAGCAAAAGTTGCTACTGCAATATCTACGACCCCACTGCGTTCCCGAACTAAGATATTATAACGGCAAAGGACGAACGAAAAGTTTGTTATAGTGGATTAAAAAGATCCGTCGGAAAATCATTCCGAATATAAGGCGAGAGAGTGTGCAAAAGTGAGATAATTAGACTCATTTTGGAAAGAAAGAAACTGACGGACCGGTTTATTCCACCATAATATTTTTTCTAGAGTCAATGGGTCTGCCATTTTATGCACAGCTTGAATCTGCACACATGTTCTAGTATTTCTCCAAATAACGAACGTGGGATCCCGAATTATAGTTCTGCATCTGCTCCATATTATATACTAGCTGGTTGTTGACGGCTCTCCATGTTTGGCCATCAAATTCGTGGAAAAGCGTCCTCCAAGCAGAGTGCAGGCTTATGACGATATCTATCCCCTCGGTCTCTCCCCGCAACAACCCGGAACAACATATTATTATTATTTGCTCCTCGCGAACCCCCCCCCCCCCTTTCGAAACCGTATTACCGAAGAGAAAAAGTCCTAGAGTGAAAATAAGTGGGGGTCTAGACCTCTTGTAATTTGGCAAACTCCAATTATTGCAGGTCAAAAAACATCGTTCACCTTTTCTTTTTCACGTTCACACCGAGAGAAATTATACTTTCCGTTCTTACAATTAGACAGATTATTCCTAAATCGTCAAGACTCAATGATCAAGGCTCAAAGGGAGTCTCAAACATCATGCCGATTCACACGAGAAGGTTTGGGCACAATTTCTCCATTTCAGTGCGAATTTCTCCGATTTCTCCACTACCCCCCCCCCAACACTAAATGCCGCCCCGATTCCCACTTGGACCCTTGCGGGGGTCCAAGTGGTTTCAGAAGGCTTTCAGCCGTTCCAGATACGCTGAGCCGGCCTCTCTAACAATAAGCCCTACAAATTTCCACTAGTGAGCTCATTGCTACTTCGTCTGCACTTTTGTACATATGAATAAGACAACTATGAACATTTTTCTCAATAAGATAAGCATTTCTACCACCCCCCCCTATAATCCATCATATTACACAGCCTAGTATTGAATGTGTATGCTCCCAAGACGGGAGTACCACTATGTCTGTCTTGCCTTGTCTCTCTCAGCACATAATATAGAGAGGAGAAAAGGCAATTGCGCCGTGGCGCCGAGTGATAGACATCCAATGGGAATGGGCAGACAATAGCAGGGAGGGGAGGAAGCGGGGCTAGCTGCATTATGGTGGTGGGGGAAGAGAAAAGAGGAGGGTACGTCTCTCAGGATATGGTGGCTGACAATTAAACAGAATATTTACGAAGAAGTGGGAACCCTCCCATTTCATCAATCGGTAGCTTCAATACTAATCGTACGTAGATCAAAGTTGATGAAAAAAACTGATTAAATGGTGTTTTCCCGAACAAGGTCCGTCTGTAAGGTCGCTCTTTCATACGTTATCTATGCTCTCACTCTGGGTATTTACTTGACTTACGTTCCTTAGGAAAGACTTCTACCGCCAAACTTTGCTCCTTACGGCTCCTTAGAGGGGGCAAAGTTTGCCTTCCTAATCCTAAGCCTAAGGACAACGACCTAAGGAGCGACGGAAAAGCTCCGATTTCTGGCCGCCTGCTCTTTCATGAGCACTACCCCCTGTGAGGCCAAGTTTGAAGAAGGCACATTTCCGGTCCAATATTTTACCCCGCCGAGAATAACATTCACATTAAATACGGAGGGGGCAACCCTTGGAACGCATTATGCGATCAGGATCTGGAAGATTTCACGAGTATCCTCCCATCTATAACACGATTCAGCCGTTGATTTCGTAGTAAGACTGGAATATCCGCGTTTTATCATGGCCTGATAATAATATTTAGTTGTCGGCTAATAATAGGCGACAAGTCTGTCCGTTGTCGTCCATTGTTAGCAGAAGAAAAGCGCGGGTTCGCATTTGCACTAGTACGGGCATCGTATCATGTGGCTCTTTCCCACAAACGTGTAAATGTGTTTGCAGAATTTTCGAAGGCGGACATTCGATTGATTCGGGAATTCGGTATATGTGTCCATGAGGTTCCCTTTTGATGATTATGCTGCGATAAAAATAAATAAAAATAATATAGTAAAGCAGCTAGCAACTCAAATGTCGAAGTTACTCTCCATCCGAGTCAAGTTCACGTTCACGTTTTACCATTTTTGTCAAGATCAGCGCGGTAATCTCGGGATGCAACAGTGCCATTTAGATACACATTTCACAGTGTTTAAGATGTTAAAGGGTACCTCCAACCATCATTTCAAGAGCAAACCAATTAGCGGTTGATTGACTGTGAGAGACAAGGGAGGAATAAAGAGGCGCAGACAGCGAGAGAAATCTTTGCGCAGCTTTTTCTCAGCAACGGCTAATTTTCAGCTAAAAAGGAGAGAGTATGAGACTCAGGACATTAAGAGCTATCCAATGAAGTCAGAAAATGCATGTGGTAGATATTGCCTGGAGGGGCCCTTTAAGCGAACGAGCCAAAATGCTTAGGATACGGTGTTTTCCGTGTGAGAGTTCCTATCGAAATCAGGTTTTTTTCGGCATTTCGTTTGCTTAACATTTTCACTGTTGTCAGAACACTGTGATTTAGTGCCGTGCCATATGCAATTTAGTTACCGACATGCGCACGAAGCTGCTACATGCCAATTTCTCCCCGTCAAGGCGATAATTTACTTTCGCCAGAGTTAGTCGGAGCTGTTTTCAGCACCGTCATAGGATGACATATAAGTAAGCCAGGCGCATAGCACAACCTTTGAAAGAGTCCTCGTGAAACTCACGACTCAATGAGTCACATTCCCTTGTTTTTAAAATGTCAGCTTATAGACTGGCTCGTTTAGAACAATGCCCTGGGCATTCCCTCTCCCCTCCCGTATCCCCCTTAGTGAGGTAGACTAGGAAGGAGGGAATGGGGAGAGAGGGGGTGGGGGCGGTGCATAGAATATTTGAGTGCGTGATCCCAAGCACTACCCTTATAGAGTCCTATGCCTAACAAACACACTATAACACAGAGAAAACCGTATGAATGATTGAGGAAAATGTTCCGCTAGTTGGCGCATTCCTAATTCTGACGAGAGAGCAAAGCGGAATTACAAGAGTTTAGGTCGGAAGGTAGGAAAGGTAGGAAAGGCAATTCAGGAAATGGTTTACTAACGGAACGTTTTTTATCACAGGAAACCAGAACTCTCCAGAGCCATAGTAGATATATTTGCATAAAATAGGCGGTGGTCCATTGAGCTCGTACGTCTTTTCAGACGTGCGCATATCATTTGCCGTGATGCTGCATGGCTAAATGGGTATAGAGCGGGGACTTGTTTTTCCATCTATCCCCCCATCCAAGCCGAGGCTTTGAGCTGGAACCTCTTGCATGCGGCATTACGGGTAGTTAGGCTCCGGAATTCATCATCATCTGGTTGAGGAAAATGTTCCGTCAGTTGCCCCGTTCCTATTTCCGATGAGATAGCGGAGCGGCATAGAGAAAGTCAAGACTATGTAGGAATGACGTTTACTAACGGAACTTCTTCGTCAATAATAAGAGGAACTGCCGTGTGAGAGTATCTTACTAAGAAATTGTTGGTTCCTGAGAATTGAAGCAAATCTATGAGGACATCGCCCCGAATCGCAGCAATATTGTCTTTATCTACACTCTTGACCGGTGCTTGAGACGAAGGAATAGAGGTATGGACCAGGAAATTGGTCTCGCACGAACTCTGCTACAACGTAAGCAGTGGTTGCGTGTGTGTGTGCCAAGGGAGGTACCAATTCCAGAACCCGGCGGGATTATGTTTCAGACGAAGAGAGGGTGACAGAGGGCAGAAATAGGTAGAAAGCGTTCGTCTCTCGTCGGCCACTTGTGCCTTCCTCCTCCCAGTGGTCGGGTGTTTATTAGAAGAAAGCGGTTTTGTGTTTCAAGTCGCGATCTATAATTGGAAGCAAAATGGCAACCCATAGATACGCCGTCGATATCCGCACGATGCTTAGATATACACGAACCTCTCGAGAAGTAGTGGAACACCAATATAATTTGTTTGGATTTGGAGTAGAGTACTGTCCCTTTTTGAGATTTTTCACATATATTTTAGAGTTCATATATATTCTGTAGGTAAGTTAATGCCTTTATAGACGCGATCTTTGCCTTGTTCGTGGACCCTAGAGTCTCTCTCGCTCAGCCTCTTAGCAGTGCCCCGCTTGACATCTCATTCTCTCTCTCTCTCTCTGTCTTTCTCCCTCTAGTCTCACATTCGCCCTCGGGGCAGAGATTGACCGCATTCAGAGAGTTTCACTGACAATGAGAAGAGTTCCCTCCATGTTTCATGGTCGTAGAAAACTATAGTGCAACGTTCTCCACGTGTCAGTTCCTTCATCAAAAGACCGCCCCTGTAGGACTACAGACTAGAGCCGTCGAATCAGGTCCTTTTTATGGTTATCTTTCATCTAGTTCTGTATGAGCAAGATATTGATGGCTTTATGTAATACATGAAACATAACCACGAAAAAGACTCGATTCGACGGCTCTAGTACAGACTGGGGCACAAGGAAATGATGCCAGAAAGACTTTTCTTTTCTTTCTGGCCATGTTCATTTCAGATTGCTATTGATTGTGCCCTACAGTCTCACTTGATCAGAGTGGCCATTGATAAAGTGGCTTCTACGCCATGCCCCGGGGGTTCCGACGCCATTTCCGGAGGGTTTCTCTGCGAGTCTCCCCCCTCCCTCCCTCGCACCCTCTCTCATTCTCTTTTCTCTTCGGACAGCGTGAGATGCCGCCGTTTATTTGCCTTTTCTGGGGGCCAATCTAAGGCATAAGACACGGGGATGGACCACGATGAGAGGGTGTGAGGGGCGTAGGGGGAGTGGAAGTCTTCACTGAAAGACAACCACAAACCACGAAAGTTTAAGGACATTCAACAGAACCTGAGAGAGTGGAAAGCTCAAAGTGTGATTAGGAGTATAAGCTTGACCAGCTTGAACCGTTTACAGCACATGATAGAGCTGCCTCTGTCTAATAATAGCCTTGAAATTGGTGAATGCGAGGCATCAGAGGTAGGCGCATTCAGTTCAGAACTTGAACAGCTTAACGCGACAAGTATGGTCGAGAAAGGAGTTCCGTCAGTCGCCCTAATTCCTACGTCCGACGAGAGAGCGAAGCGGCATGAAGCAAGTGCAGACAAAGTAGGAATGCGCGTTTACTGACGGAGTTATTTTTTGCCAATAATCTGAGGAAGATCAGTGAGCCTCGAAACGGGTTAAAACAGCTCATTGGAGGGATAATAACTTGATGCAAAGTGCGTATTTATTACGAAGACCTCGCGAGTATGCATTAACAGTAAGAGCGAAGATTGGCAAGGTAGCGGAAAACTAGGCTCGAGTATGCTCCAAGCGAGGATATTATATTATTACAACCGTTTTGCACTAATTGTATTATATACGTTCAACCGCAGCGTAGTCCATTGATGTCTTTGAAAAGTTTTCTCATAATTAAGGACGAATAGATAAGTAAACGTTTTCTTCTAGTAAGCCACTCATGAATATATAAGAGGATTCCGCTCGATCAAGACAAAGTTCAACAAGGCACGCATAAAGCATTCAAAACAGGACCAACGTTTCTACACCGAGCCATGGAAACGCTGAGGCTGTCTGGGACACGGCTCAAACGACGCTCAACAAGTTAAACCCCTACTAAGGCCACCTTAAGGCCTTGCTTAAGGATAAGGTTAAGGTACTAAGGACGTCCTAAGGTCCGCAACTTACCGAATACCAAGAGGTTGACCGCGATGGTCGGGTGCATCATGGTGGAGGAGGAGAACGTCGCTGCCTCGTCGACGCCCCTCGACTGCCCTCTCGAAGGGGGCGGAGCCTCCGGACAGGCCGAAAAAGTGGGCGGAGCTTGGGGCTAACCGCGCATTTGCGACACATACACACACACACACACACACACACACACACACACACACACACACACAACTTTCTAAAACGTATGACCGGGAATTAGCAAGGCGGAAGTGGAAAAGGCGGCCGCATAAAGAAATCGTGCAAATCGCGAATTGATGACCGTGTTGCCACAGGAGCCTTGACGACAACGAAGAGGGGAGAAGAGGAGGAAAGAGAGATGGGGAGAAGGGATGGCGGGAATTAGGGTTTTTAACGCTATTTTTTCAAAATAGTTTTTCAAACCCTAGCGGGAATGAAAGAGAGTAGCTTGTAGTGCCGTGGCTAACACGTCTTTTGGTGACGATGTTGACACTTAAAGATGTATGAAAAAGTCGTATTTTGAGTCGTATTTGTCGTCGAATTTTCTTTCGTCTTCTCTTGTATTCGCTATTGTCCCCGTAAAAAGTCGTAATTTCAGAGAATTTTCAATGATCTGATTTGTGTGGATCTTCGCATATTTCAGACGCGGAATTATAATTTTCCGGTAAAAGTTTCAGTCATCGGATATTAAAAAAAAATGAATTACTTGCTGCAATCACGGACATTTGCTTGTTGGGCTCGATTCCCACTGTGTTCTGACAACAGTCAAAATTTTAAGCGAACGAGATGCCGAAAAATACGCCTGATTTCGGTAGGAACTCTCGCACGGATAATATCGGATAATATTGTATCGTAACCATTTTGGCTCGTTCACCTAAAATTTAGAACACTGTGTCCCGGAACTGTACGACCGACCTCCCACAGCATTCCGCCCGGTGAAGAATGCGCCTAATAGCGAATTGGCCACTATTTTTGAATTTTCTCACGACGAATTTGCACCAAATTTTGAGCGCTTCTTGACTGCATAGTAATACTTACAACATTATTGCTTACAACAAAAACGTACTTACAACATTATTGTATACCACAGAATACAGTGAATGTATTGGGATGGATCCAATGCATACGTGGGTATACATTTGTGTATTCCGAGCTCTACGTTACCCTCAATACATGTAATCCTTTATACATATTTTTCTGTGTGTAGTCGTCGGTTCGCATATAGAGTGCGGCGACTATCGAATACATTTACATTCTCTCCATATCTCGTTCTCTTCATTCTTCTCCGCTCTCTCTCTCTCTCGGTGAGCCTGATCGCGATATCTCACTCGATATAGTCGCACACAATTCGCATAACCTAGAGGGGGCGTTATCGAAATGCTTACGATAACCTAAAGTGACCTAAAATGTACCTAAAATACCTAAAAGGAATACCAAAATGCCTAAAAAGTAGAGTGGACCATTTACCTCCAATTCCACTCCCAGCAATGAAGAACGATGCAGGGGGGAACCCCAGTAGCGGGAGGTTGGAGGTATATCTTTTTTTCTTTATAAATGGCCCACTCTGCTAAAAAGACAGTATGTAAGAGCATCAATCTGCTACACATCTCCCCGCCCGTGTGTCTGCCACAGAAGGCTTTATCAATCATTGGAAAGTGCGGATCGGAACAGTCTCAGTCTCTCTTCCTGTCACACCCCGTCCACGGTGCTCATTTCTTCTTCTTGTCCGGCCCGAAGGCATCGTCCTTGCCGATGGCAGCCAGTGTCTGGTAGTTCGGGTCGTGCGTTCCTGAGAGCAAAGATCAGAGATCAAAGTTCACAGATCAAAGATGGTAAGGATCCGGAAACTGAGCGACACAACAACAACAACAACAAAATCGGTTGTGCAATACATTCCCCCCTGCAACGCGTAACCATACTGTTATTTGATGAGAAAGATTCCGTCAGCCTGTGTCATATATATATATATATATATATATATATATATATATATATATATATATATATATATATATATATATATATATATATATATATATATATATATATATATATATATATATATATATATATATATATATATATAATTTCTTCTTGATAAGTTTTCACTATTTCTTCTATTTTCTTGTTTTAACCACGCATTTCCTTGTGAGGTAACAATAAAGTTATTATTATTATTATTATTATTATTATTATTATTATTATTATTATTATTATTATTATGTCAGAAGCCTCACTCCTAATCTAATAACAAATTAAGGGAAATTTGCATACCAGAATGGACGTTAAAGGAGAAAGCAGCCTCTAACCAAAAGTTTTAAAATTCGATGAAAGTCCTTCTAAGGTTTCAAAATGTGAGAAAAAACATAGTGACAATAAAAAAATCTAAGAAAAAACTCGAAAATCGGATGTTTTATTTTTTCGTTCCGGGCTTCCGTCGTTAAGAAGACTGTCGCTTTTGGCTTAATTCCTTTCGATAAACACAGTAGCATCGTCGTTGGGCGAAATTTCAAAAAATCATTTCTCGAATACTATTAATTTTTATTACTTTTTCCTTTTGATTTTATACTAATTACGACAAAATCTTTCATATAAGCTTCACTTCAAAATCACTTCCATGTCCCTTTAAAGCGTTTCCTCCATCAAATTTAAGACTTATTGACCAAAATGTTCCGTCAGTAAACTCATTCCTACTTTGTCTGCACTCTCTTCATGCCGCTTTGCTCTCTCGTCGGAAGTAGGAATGAGAGCGCTGGCGGCACATTGTGCTCAACCGCATCCAGCAAGTGGTACTGACCGGCCTTGGCGTCCTTGTTGGCGGGCGCCTTGGGCCCTCCCGCAGCCGGCTTCTTCTTGTCCGGCCCAAAGGCATCGCCCGTCCCGACGGCCGCGAGCGTCTGGTAGTTCGGGTCGGAGATGCCTCAAACAACAGCACTTTGTTTACATTTTTATTTTAAATTTATTTTCGCGAAAATGTCCCACGAACAGATAATCGCTATTGAGCGGTTCTTCGTTGGAAAGCCCATATTACAATGTTTCCAACGAATAACTCAATAACAATTTTTCTTCGTGGGACATTTCCTTTAATTTGATTTTAATTTTAATATTAAAAGCACTCTCGCTTGGGTGGTTACATTTCGGTGATTGAATATATAGTCGAATACACCGATCCGTCCGTTGCTCTCGTTCCAGAATGCGTCTAATTCTCTCACTCTTGCCCACTCTCTCGCTTGATATTATTGACGAAAATGTTCCGTCAGTAAACTCATTCCTACGTTGTCTGGACTCTCTTCATACCGCTTCGCTCTCTCGTCGGAAGTTGGAATGAGATGACGGACGGAACATTTTCGTCAAACATATTCGGAATTGTTTACTGACGTAACATGCCCGTCGGAAAGATCATTCCGAATACAAGGCGAGAGAGTGTGCAAAGGTGTGCGAATTAGGCTCATTTTGGAACGAAAGAAGCTGGCGGATCGCCGTTTATTCCACTATATGTATATAGTAGCATGTCCTCCAGTCGTGACTGACCCGCCTTGGCGTCCTTGTTGGCGGGCGCCTTGGGACCGGTTCCTCCCGCCGCTGGCTTCTTCTTGTCCGGCCCGAAGGCATCGCCCGTCCCGACGGCCGCGAGTGTCTGGTAGTTCGGGTCGTGCGTTCCTGAGTGATCAAATATCAGAGATGAAAGATCACAGATTAGCGGTCAAAGATGGAAAGGATTCCGCAGCTCAGGGACCCAACGACAAAAAATCGGTTCTTCAGCACTAATTCACACAAAAAAATATGTATAATACATAATATGTATACGTGGCTGGAAGACCTATATGTATAGCGGGCTATACATTTCTAGGTCTTATGCTCTGGAGGTAGGGGGCATGGACTTATACATATTATGTATAGGGTTATAACAACCATCCATCGTCTAATAAGTTCATTATGGAACCTACTATTTTGTGTAGTCCTTGTGCTACAAAAACAAATCCACATATTGTAGACAGCGAACTCTAATACACTTGCTCGTTCGGTTTTTCACGAAATTTCCGTAAACTTGAAAAGTTATTGCATTCGGTGCAT
>LS822476.1:192784-202947 GCA_900490955.1 Micoletzkya japonica
AATGCGAGAATATCAAACCATTTGATCGCGTATTCGCTGTAAATAACCGTAAAAACTTTTGGTAAGTTTAACTTTACAGCGATCCGTATCCGTAGTTAAGCTAAGAACGGATTCCGGAAACCGGGTATAATACTGTACTGTCGCAAATCTCTCTCGCGTTGTTGTGCGCGGCACCAAGTATCCCGTCCGTTCTCCGTGGTAGGGTTTGAAAAGCAAGCCTATTAATCGCATTATGAGACCGAGAGAGTGATTAGGAGCATTGAAGAATGACGAGAGTCAGGCAACAAATACGCAAATCATGCTTGCTTGCTTGGTTTTCAAACCCTACAGTGTTGGCAAGCCTGTTTTTTTTCTTTCTCAAACCATTTTTCATGATTATGTTTCTGGACAGAGTGGCCATTCCACTCACCGGCCACCTTGTTCTCGCCGGCCTTGAAGTCGCCTCCCTTCACCCCTCCCCCGCCTCCCTCCGTCCCCTTCGCTTCCTTGTCCGTATTGGGCGCCTACATTTTTTTTACAATTTTGTTATGCTTCAGCGTCGTCCCAAGTTGACCCCTCAACCATATGTATCTATCTCTTACGCACCTTAGGAGTCGCTGCGCCTCCGGGGGTCTTCGCTCCAAAATCGGCTTCCGATAAAGAATAAGGTAGATCGGATTATGGTAGAATGGATTACGATAGATCGAATTACGGTAGAATGGATTACGGTAGAGTGGATTACGGAATAATGTTGGTAGAATCGGGCCCTTACTATAGAATTGGCGGACTAGGGTCCTTACCGTAGCCCCGTTCTTATCATGCCTAATACAACTAGCCATGAAATGAGATTAGACAAGGATACCCGTTATGACCCTAGCGCATTATCTAAGGAACGAGAGAGGGCCGCCGAGAAGAAGAGAGGTCAGACCCGCACTGAAGAGGCGTGCCTCCCGGCTCCTCCCTCTCTCCTCGGGCGAGGTGGTACTCTCTCTCCACACGCTTACGTTCTCCTTTGTTGATTTCACCGCGACTTTTGCTGCCCCCTTCTTGTTCTTCTGCTTTCCACATCCTACGGCCAGAGCCGCGACCAGCAAAAGGGAGGCGGCTACCGTAGTCACCTGCAGGGTTACGGTAGGGTCATGAATGGTCATAAATAGCATACGGTAACTTCATGCTAAGTTAGAGCCAACTAATGTAACGTTCTTAGCCTAGCTTAGCCCTAAGAGTAAGGCTAACGATAAGGCCCACTTACGGTCCTGACAATGACAATGTTCACGTCGCCTGAAGGTAGCATGGTAGCCGGGGGCGGTTACTAAAGTTAGAGATTACCGTATGACATTATTGACATTAATGAGATAATGGCACAAGATTACTATTACAGGTTCCACGGGAGTTGTCCTCAAAAACGGAACGATTTAATACTTTCGATTGAAATAACAAACTATTCCCGCCGATTACGCTGTCCAATTGACTCCTTACGTATTACTATGGCAGAAATTAATAGAATCGCAAGAAAATTGGAGCCGGAGAGGTTGATTAGCGGGCGGATTTGCATAGACAGTTCGCAATCGTTTGCGTACTTTTTGTCAACTTTCGTGGAACTTGTAATACTGTATGACATCACTATACCTAAGGAATAAGGTCATTGTAACGAGGAACAATTCATCCCTGATTACGGTAAAGTTGTACTAAGGAATACTGTAATGGAATCAGAGGTGAGTCAGAGCCGAGGTTACGGTATCCAGGGGAACTTACCGAAAAAGTTTTGGCAAAGGGAAAAGAGAGAGAGGGAGAGCGCGCGTTGCAAGCGACCGTCTAGCACGAGGGAAGAAGAGTGAATGAGCGGAGAGGGGAGGGGGGGGGGGGCGGGGACGGATGGACTTTGTGATTGGCATGGAGGGAGGACACAGGCGCCACGGGGCAGGGTTTAAGCGCGATTTGCGTATTTATCGTCTGACTCTCTTTCTTCATTCTTCAATGCTCCTCATTACTCTCTCAAACTATTCTATTCTATTCTCTCGGTTTCGTAATGCGATTAAAAGGTTTGGATTTCAAACCCTACATGCGAGGAATGAACCCTCAGTAGCGTGACCCGCGAGGGAGGAGGAGAGAGGAGGAATGGAAAATGAGGCATTTTTGGCAATTTTTGGAGGTTTTTCTTCGACTAAAAGAATTAGATGGCTGGCTGAACAATCTCCACCAACATTTCGGAACTGATGGCACTCATAGTAATGAACTTATTTTTTTTTAAATTCATAATTTTTTGGTTCACTTACTCGCCTACGGGATCTAATTCAATGTGCGGCTCTAAGCGTCCTACACACAGAAAAAAAGTATAACATAGAATGCATTCAATCCGTTAAAAAGACGTACTTACAACATTATTGTATACCACAGAATACAGCGAATGTACTGGGATGGATCCAATGCATACGTGGGTATACATTTGTGGATTCCGAGCTGTACATTACCCCCAATACATGTAGTCCTTTATACGTATTTTTTCTGTGTGTAATAGCGATTGGCGCGCGAATCGCTATTAGGACGCTTAGAATGCTTTGAGATACCTATCTTTCCCAATTTCACCAGCATTGCTGAGTGCGACAAACGATGATTTATCCTGATTCGAACGCAATGAGCGAGGGAGCGGTGAAGGGGGGGATACTGAGCTTGCAAAAATATTAGCTTACCATGGCCCGCTAAATATGCCCCCTATAGGGCATAATTGCCCACCATACAGTGTGAAAATTCACCAATGCGAAAATTCCCTAAAATTTCCGGCTCCCCCTACTTTTTGGGGCATGATACCCTAGGGTATCATGCCCCAAAACTAAGGTAATTTCACTATCAAAAGCTAGGGAATTTTTGGTCAGTGAACAGCCTCGCGTAAATAAATAGGGAGCGGGAAACGGACCATTTTCATGGCTATGTTTCATATATAAGCTTGCCTGTATGTTTATAATAAATGGAAATGAAACGAAACCGAAAATTTGGTCCGTATCCCGTTCCCTATAAGTAAATACGGTATTCCTCATACTAGGGTTTGAAAACCAAGCCTTTTAATCGCATTAGGAGACCGAGAGAGCGATGAGGAGGACGGAAGAATGAAGAGAACCAAACGATAAATACGCAAATCGCGCTTGGTTTTCAAATCCTACCTCATACGCTAGTTCATCATTAAGGTGTCTTTGCATTGACTATTATTGACAAAAAAAAAGCTCCGTCCGTAAACTCATTCTCTACTTTGTCTGGACCGTCTTCATTAGAGGTTTAAAATCGGTTCCTTTTGATGCTTATGTTTCACGCATCATTCATAACCGCGACGCACAGCATTCTGCCCGGTGGAGAATGTGTCTAATAGCGAATTGACCACTGTTTTTGAATTTACTCAGCAATGGCTGAACAAAAGTGCATCAAATTTTCCCAGCGTCTTGAACGCATTGTGACGAGCTTAAGTATTTAAATTCATAATTTTCCACTCACTGGTGTGCCCACTGGATCGGATCCTTCCTATGGGCGGAAACCGCTATTCGCTAATCGAACGCTAGGAATGCTGTGGACGCGTCTGGCCACCAAATACAACGAAAGATATCGTCGAAGTCTTCATACCGCTTCGCTCTATCGCTGGAAGTATCTAGAAACGAGACGACTGACGGCACATGTTCGTCAGCCAATATAGTAGGAATAAACGGGCGTTCCGTCAGCGCTTCTTCCGTTCCAAAATGAGTAGTCTAATTCTCTCAGCAGCTTTGCACACACTCTCTCTCCTCATATTCGGAATGCATTTTCCGACGGGCATCTTTTTAATCCACTATACCTAGCTGCACAACGCGAATCGAAGTCGTCTCTCGACAGCGAGTGGATTCTCGTGCAGAACCGTGAAGCGGTGTGAAGAGAGTAAGTAGGAACGGGACAACCGACGGAATCCTTTCCTCGACCACACTGCTCCGCTTCTACGACATTTCATATATACCGTCCAGCTTTCCGGTAGATATATGCAGAACCGGTCAGTACAACGACTATCTATGTTTCACGCATTATTCTTAACCGCGACACGTCTCGTCGCCAAAAGGAAAGGAAACATATTGGCCCAAAAAAGACCAGTCCGCACACCTCTATACTTTCCAGATTTATTCCTTCGTATTCCCTCGTTCTCTCCACGCAACCAGCGTAAGCTTGCGTGCCCGGCTGGGATCCTCCTTCTTTTTATTTCTTTTTTTTTCCGGCCCGAACGCATCACCATAGCCCACAGCCGCCAGCATCTGGTAGTTCGGGTCGTGCGTTCCTGAGAGGTCAAAGATTAGAGATCAAAGATCAAAGATCAAAGATTAGAGATAAAAAATCAACCATTATTGACCAATAGAACATAAATACTTAGACCATCTATCTAGTGTTCTTTCTCTATGGGCACATTCAACAAATCGATGCATTCAACAAAAAGAATCTGGCAGTCTGGTAATTCGGATCGTGCGTTTCCCGTCTATTATATCTTAGTATTGATTAGCACAGCAGTTACGCTTCAGTATCAAGAAATTTTGGTTTTTATTGAATAACTTTTCTAAATGAGTTTTTAGGATCTAATGACCAGTTTTTCCTTGTTCCTGGCCATTTGGGGCACCGAATGGAGTATTCGGTTATATCAACCGACCTATCAGGAAACGAGATACTGCTCAAAATGCAGTTTTCTAAACGCACTGCTGTAACTGCTGTGATTAGAAATTAGTGCCAGTTTTCGGTCGCTTGACTATTCCGAATCTCAGAGGAGAGAGCGTATAAAGAAAGATAGGCAAAGAAGCGGATTTTAACAAAATATATTCGGCGCATCTTTTAGAGTAAGCAAAAATGTTCTACCAGTCGTCTCATTCAGACTCCCGATGAGAGAGAGAGATAAAAAAGACTATCTAGGCTAAAGATACGGACCTCCATTTGAAGATGTTCACTGTAGAAGCTGCATTCGATCATTCTGTTCTCGTCGTGCGTGGTCGGCTCTCCATTCGCCTCTCCCACTATCTCGCCTATCCATCAGGAACAGTTCGGACGTCTTCTCCTTCCCCCAGCAAGATGTAGCACCCTTTGGGGGAAGTAGTGCTAATAGACGATCAAGATGTATTCTAGAGTTCCGATAAACCACTAGTTTATAATAAACTCATTCTTTTCGAGTCTCGGAAAAAACCGGCCTGTAAAAAACTGAGAAGGAAAAACACGTGTTATTGAAAAGACTTTCAAAAGACCGGCAAAAGACCGGAATTAATTCAATTACCTCCAATGGGGAAAGTCCTTCGTTTTGAACCAAACAAACAAATTTTACTATGATAACAATTAGAGGGGGATCAAATAGGGTATTTCTTCAAGGCTAATGGTCTCCGCTATCCATGAGATCAGCACTGAAAGAATTTGTAGATAAATTTTTATGAGAATTTATATGAGAAATGAGATGTGCCCTATGAATAACTTGCATCCAATCAGCAGTTTTTGTGTAATCAGCGTACTCGGTTGGATGGGACTTCCTTCAAAAGCATAGCTTATTTAGCTTTAATAAAGGGGAAAAGCTTACTCAACGTGGTTCTCCAAGTTAGCTACGCTCTTCTCATGATACGTGCGGCTACACAACTTGCAGTCAACTCTGCCCTTCGTTTGAGAGGGGACGAAAAAATCCCGAATAGAGGAAGGCGGCCGCATGCCACGGAGGCAAAAGACCGAATGATTGAGCGCGCGACCGCAAAAGTACATGTTTTTGAAAAGAATGATGAGACTCGGCTCGTAATAAACTTGCCTCGTTAGTCTATTCAAAGTCTTTTGGAGTCAATCCGGTCTTTTGCCAGTGTTTTATCGGAACTCTAATGTATTCTACTTCGCGACTTCTGACCCTCGGAACGATCAGGTTTCGAAGATTTACTTCTGAAACACCTCCTCTGGAATTCCCTTCCTTCCGGAAACCCCGATAAAGGCTATCACTCTCTCACTCTCTCACTGTAGAATACAAAGCAAACTGATGCGTTTAGGGCATGCCAGTCGGGCGAAGCGGAACGTAGCCCTGCTGGTACTATTATATAATTCGCAAAACGTCCGTGTGTGCACCTGATCAAAGAACACTCAAATAATCATCTTATATTTACGTATATGTTTTTTGACTATTCGTAATTCGATCATGACGGCCGTTGCTCTCTTGTTTCTCGCTTCCCTCATTCCCTCTCATTTCACCTGTACCAGCTGGTTGCTCCTTCAATGTCTCTCTGCTCCGATGAAGGAACCCTCGCTGAAATGGTGAGTATTATGCAATACCGTAATTCCATGATACCAGGTTACGGTAGACACTTATAGCGAAATATTGCAAACTTTCCAGTTGCTAAATCTGGCACCCAAGTTGTGCATACCTCAAGGAGCTATCGATAAATCAGTTCAGGTAAATAAATCTGCACAGTCTACATCTGGTTTTTCGCCCCACGTTTTCCCATAAATATCATAAATATCATAGATAAATATCATATCATAGTTTATACGGAGTAGCGAATAATGGAGAGGAGTATTGAAGGTGAACGATGTGCGGTTCATCGAAACTATAAATGAGGACGCAAGGTATGGTTGAAAAAAAAGTTCCGTCAGTCGTCTCATTCCTACTTTCAACGAGAAAGCGAAGCGGTATGAAGAGAGTGCAGAGAAAGTAGTAATGAGTTTGCTGACGGAACTTTTTCGTCAATAATATATAATTACGTCGCGATTTTTGCGGAAGGTGTTGGGAATCGGAATCAATCTACGCGAGTAGGATTAACGAATGAGCGAAAGAGAATGAAAGCGAAACGAACACTCGTTTTCCCCGCAACGCGAAATGAAATTTTGTCATCTAAGTAATGCAAAAACCAAAACCAGAGCGCACAGAAATGTATACTTCGCGAGATATAAGATATTTTTCATTTCCTAGCCAAGGCGCAGTCTCTTATTTAGCGCATAGTAGCAAGGTAAATGGCATCGAGGTATTCCCGGAACAAATACATATTTCTCGTGTGTCTTATTTTCTCTTTTTAGTATCCTGAAGTACTGGAGTTTCTAGAAGCGCGTTTTATAAAAAAAATAAGAAGAAAAATAAGAAAAAAATGTCTCAATCGCTATTATCTTTATTATCGCCTAAGAAACATATTTTATGATTAATATCATGTTCGGTTTAGAAAAAATCTGTCTGAAAAACCATATTTCCTTCTTTTCGGCTTTCCGATAAGCGGCTGGGCTGTTATCGGTTCTTATCTATATAACGGAACCGATAAGCACTATATTGTTCGAATTCATAGTTTAGCTGCATGAACTGCTTTACGTTTTCAAAACCGGATTAAGCATAAAATGTCGCAAGTCCTTTCCAGGTCTAGGTCACCGTAGGTACCACAGATATACTCTTAATCTCATAGTACCATATTGAACATCAATGTTCTTTATTTCTCTTATTTTTCTCATAAAACGCGCTTCTAGATACTCCAGTACTTCAGGATCCTAAAAAGAGAAAATAAGACACATAATTTTGCATTTGGCCCTTCAAAGCAAGTCTCAAAATGTGCGAAATCTTAGATACCGTAATTTACGAATCCTATTTCCCACTTTTATATAATGTGTAGTCAATGGCACTAGAGCATGTGAATAAAGGATACGAATCGTATACTTTTGATGCTTATGTTTCACGCATCATTCATAACCGCGACGCTTATGGCCACCAAGAACAACGAAACATTTCGTTCAGTGTCGAAGGGGAGTGAAAAATCCTCGACTATTTGCTGCGATTCTTTGTTGACATTCGTCGAAAAGCGATAATATTTTCCTTGAAATGTGCTTTATTCTTCGTCGACATTCGAAGAAAGCGGTCATTATCTTCTGTCTTTCAAGGAAAAGCGGTCGCGTCCCTTTCATCTTTAGGAAAATCAGACCGCTTCTCATCGAATGTCAACAAGAAGAATCATAGCAAATAATCGAGGATTTTTTACCCCCCCCCCCCTTCGACGCTGAACGCACAATAATGTCGTTGAGAATTATTATCGGAGGAAAACGAAAGTTGAGAGAGCTGCGCAGTTCTTTACGCTAACCACCGTGAAACTTCGGCCGGAGCCGGGCTTTAGCCTAAGCTGGCACTTTGCCAAGAAAGGTTCACTGTATTGAGCGGAGTGCGCTGCAAAGATTTCTCAACGTTCCTTTTCCTCCAATAATACACTATTCGTATCCTCTACACGTGAATCTTGTTGCCGTAGCTGAGCAATGTGTTGTTGCCCTTTTGCGTCTCCGTTCCTTTCCTTGGGGTTCGTTTTTTTTAGGTTCATTGCCCCGATTCGTGTTGTGCTCACAACACGAATGGGCAACACGAACGGTTCCTTACGTGTTCCCAGTCGTTCCTCTCTTTGCTCTCTTCTCTTCTTCATCTCTTTCTCATTTCCCCAAATGCAGAGGACCAAGAATAACCGGATTCGTGCCGTCCCAAGGCACGAATGAACCATTCGGGCTTTCTCTTCTCTCCCGCGACACATATGTGTCCTCATTAGATTGGCACAACGCGAATGAAGGCACGAAACACAACACGATTCACATGCTCTAAATAACACATTATCATCTAAAGATCTAAACAGATCCTGTTACAGATCTAAGTAAAATTGTTGCACTCGCGTTGCGGCAAAAACGGGTGCTCGCTTTCGGGAGGACGCTCAATTGGCGCGCGCTACAATGTATGACATTACAGTTTCACTGGTGAACTTACATATTAAAAAATCTAGAAAAAAAGTTATTGCTTGTATCTTCATTTTATCTCAGCAAGTCGCACGGCCGCTACACTGTTCGGTGGACATCTGATTCTCCCGCATTTGCGACGACCATCAACAAGTTCCTCACGATTACATCACCTCAAATCACGGAGAGAACTCGGGAAACGGTGAGAACTGTTTCCAATTGTCTTAACCATTACATGTAACATTCACTCCAATAGTGATCGAAAACCAAAACATGCACAAATTGCACTGTTTTTTACCTTCATTACAAGAGACACAATTAGTGAGTTGCTAATTGTAAGTTTTTGTGTTCTGAGCTAGAAACAATAGATGAAGGGATGTGATCATAGAGAGGAATTCAATGGGCTTCAAATAAAAAAAGGAGAAAACGATTATACATAGTTTGAACTAGTATACGCGTGGAAAAACATAGAATCTACATTATTTTCAGTCATCATTGCGCGTAACGACGAAATCGGACTCGAATAGTGACGTGAAGCGCATTGGGAGATCGAGGGCTCTCATTGGCAAATGTGCTAATGTATGTTCTTTTTCAAGTTTCCTTATTTATGACAAGCTAAAGTCCAGCAGAACGGTCTTATAGGACAGCTACACTTCGAGGGATACCGATCAGACCGTTGAGGTCAACGTGAAGGTTTACTTCTTGGTGCGTCGACCACACAACTAAATATAAGGAAAATAATATATAGTGAAATAAACCCTCCGTCAGTTTCTTTCGTTCCAAAATGAGTCTAATTCTCTCATCTTTGCACACTCTCTCGCCTTGTTTTTAGGATTGACTAAGATTTTTTAAGATTGTTTTTAAGATTTAAGATAGACCGGAATGCATTTTCCAACGGGCATCTTTTTTATCCACTATATTTGAGGACGAGAAGAACCACGTGCAAGAGAACTACTACAATCGGGAGTTCCCGATCGATGCGAGCTTGGGAGATGTGGTCGAGTGGATCAAGAGGAAGGAGTTAGTTATAGTAGAGAAAAGCGGAACGTATAATTCGAAAATACGGTCTGGTAAAAGTTACTGGCCTTAGCGAGAAGTGGAATTTATGCGTCATCTTCGGAACGATTTATTTTCGATTTTACTGCTATCGATTTATTCGGTATGTTTGGATGCTGTGTGCGTTCTTACAGCTTGTTTTATGTTTTCTTTTTCGGTTTTGCTCATTACTGAGATTATGATCTTGCATCTAAAAAACCGAGCTGTGAACAGACAGAATAATGCATCAAATGTTGTCTATTTCGTTCATGAGTGTGATATTATGAAGAAATACTCAAATTGAAAAAAAGAAAACAAGAAATGACACGAAATTAATACAAGAGACCGCTATAACCGCTTCAACAGTTTCGCGAAATTCCCGGGAAGAATATATCGTTCCGCGCATAAACACTTCCGCTTTTTATCTAGAGGGCCTGGCATCGGGGGATCTCTGG
>LS822500.1:40104-56110 GCA_900490955.1 Micoletzkya japonica
CGGGAGACATCGAGGGAATTATTCACGACCATACTGCTAGAAGCGAGTTGTGGAATGCGATATCACGCATTTTTGAAGATTACGGCTATTTTTGGATGCTTGCTTTTTTGGAAATATGTTTTGGAAAAAAAGGATTTTTGGAAATAATGGTTGCGCACTTTTTTTATCATCTGGACTACTTACCATTACCAAGAAGATGATCAAGAAACATGCACTGACAATGAAGAAAAGTACCGGTAACGTTTCCGGAATATTTAATTGCGGACTCACACTATATACCTATCTCTCTCATTCCTTGTACATCATCAGGATGTTGACACACGGAACGCTGTGGGCGTACTGTAGGTGCTCTAATCGCTTCAGGACCCACCGCGTCTCATCTTCCCTCTAAGACGCTTGATCTTTTCCGCGCGAGAACCCGTTCATTCGAAAACAACATTCAAGATGTGCGCTAAGCCGCACGTCGCGGTGAGGGGACTTGCACTGAAAGAATCTGAGGGGTTCGCTTTTGCGAAGCTCGGGTTACGGTAGATTGTCGCGTCGAGAGTCTTCGAGCAGAGGCGAAAAAGGAGTGGCGAGTGAGGTGTCAAGAGAGCCAGTCCTCTTCAACACCTGCGCTTCCCTTTCCCGTTGTCTTTAGGAAAGAAGGAGAAGGAGAGGCGGGGAGATATCTGATGGCACATACATGACATACAGGGAAGAGGCGGCTTTGGTGACCCGCCCTGGGATAGACGGAAGGGGGAGGGGGAGATACAGAGGGAATAGGGGAGATAGGGAGGGAGAGAAGACGGTCTGTACATTTCGCACCGGGGAGATATACACAGAAGGAGATGGGACGAGGAAACGATTGGGCTGTAAGAAGGAGGGATGGGGGATGTGAAGGGGGGGGGGAGAAAAAGGGAATGGAGGAGGGACGGGGGTTCAGGGAGAAACCGGTGGAATATTTTGTGCTATATTTTATAGACATGCAAAAGAATAATGCGGGAAATTCCTAGTTCTATTAGATACCAGCTTGGTCTCCTGTCGCGTCTATTTACATGTCTTAGTTACTCGTCTTCTGTCACTATCACTGTCATTGTCAATCGCTCCTTATCTTCTCTACCTAATTACTACACCACACACACCGTAATTGTCATGCTGTCATTGTCATGCTGTCACGCTGTCACTTGCAGCGAACCCGTGGCTGTGCGACTCGCACCTGGAGTGGTTCCGTCAGCTGCTCCGAGATAATCTGGATATTGACATCGACAAGCCGGGCTGCGTGTCGGCCTGTGCAGCTGGAGTGAATGGATGCCCCATACCCGGAACTCCGCTGAGGTAAGCAAGGCAGGGCAGGGTGGAGATTTATTTTAAAATTTTAAGTTTTAATTTTTTAAGATAAAGATACAACCGCCTCAAAAGGCAGACCGTGAACCAAAGCAAATATTCTAGCAAACTTATCATAAAATGAATGTACGATTGAGTTAGTCGGCGAGATGGATCGCGAACTGACTATTTTTCTTTCCCCTCAGGGCAACCTAACTATATTCCTCTTCATCCCCTCAGGGCACCCGACTTCTGCCTGAACGAGAACAACGCGCAGCCGCAGCCCCTTCCCTACACGGGGACGGCCCTGTCGCTCGTCGGATGGATCATCCTCGCCATCATCATGACCATCCTCCTCATATCCATCTGTCTCCTGGCCATCGTCAGATACGGTAATCGTTAGATAACGGACATCTAACTCTTTTTCAGCAAGAAAAATAGCATATTGGAGCACGCGTGGGAATACGCTTGCAATTAGTGACGGAATTTCTTTTAGCAAATGGTAGTTTTGACGAAACCGTTCCGTCAGTAAACTCATTCCTACTTTGTCTGCACTCTCTTCACACCGCTTCGTTCTCTCGTCGGAAATAGGAATGAGACGACTGACGGAAAACTTTCCTCAACCATAGCCATATTATTGTGGAAGGGTTCTGGATAATCGGCGTTTCATTGAGTGCCTATTGTCGGTTCTCGTATTCACTTTTTCGTTCCGCGCATTCTTGATTGGACTTGCGTTACTTAGCATAAGTGCACACCTAAAGGTGCAAATAACCAACGGAAGACGGAAGCATTACCGTCGGAACGCAAATTGGAATGCGCAGATCGACAATAGACAGCTTTAATGCAATAATCTTGAAAGGCGGAGGATAATGAAGATTGAAATGCTTTCTGCTTGAGGCATGTCTCATCGGCGCAAGAAGATGAAGGACCAGGAGATCATGGAGGCTGAGCACGTCATCATGCCCCCGACCGCCATCGGCATTCGTGAGTTATGGGAAGAGCATTCATTCCATCGGCCAGTCATGCCTAGTCGCGTTCTAAGACGAAAAAAAGCAATGCAAAAACCTTGCTGAATCCTACCACCAAGTGCTAGACACACTTCCGAATGCTGGGTACAAATTGGGTATATAAATACCATGTTCACTGGCTGGACATTCCATCGCGGGGTAGTCCCTCTACTATTGCGGTATTTAACAGCTGTTCTTCAAGTCTGAGATTACGGTAGCCTATCGCGAACTGACTTTGCAGTCCCGGCCGCCTCTACAGTCTACGTGCACCAGGCGCAGCAGCCGCTCGGGTTGATGGACCGACCGTACGCGACGACTACGGTAGACCTCGACCTGCCCACGGCGCACACGCTCGATGACCGACCCGCCAGCTACTTCTACTAACGTCGGATACCGTACCCCTCGCGGACTATCGCTTTCTCGATCTTATGATGTGCCTTTACGCTAAGTGTCTCGACGCTTGGGGGCAATCCCGTCTAGTCCTTAAGGCCCTGTAAGGTCGGTGTCCTTAGTGCCTGCGCTAAGTTTTCGTTGGTTCTACCTACTTACGTAGTGATACACAGTAGTAGGGCGTCCTTATCTTCCGTATCCCGGTCGTTATCCTCAATTTGTTTCTCCCGTCTTTCCCCATACCCGACCCCCCATCTCCCCTAACCCACCCCAACCGCTCACTTGCCACAACGGGCCCATCGCATTGACTGTTTCTGACTCGTATATCTGTGCATACTTTGACGAACAAGTATCTATGACCGTCTTTCTCTTTATTATATATATATTGCCACTGTGTTTGTAAATATTTGCAAGTAATAAATAATATGTTATAACGAGACGTGGGATCAAGTAGTGTACAGTGTAAGGATCGGGACCGGAACGGGGGTGGGTGATTGAGGGAGTTGAGAGGTAGAGGGGAGGGGGAGTGAGGTTAGAGAGAGGGTTGAGAGTGCTGTGAAGAGGGCAGAGTTGACAGTAGCATGACCTGTTTCCACGCAGGGATTTCGAACAGCCGGATGGAGTGAGAAAGAGACGAGAAATGAACGGAGGGAGAGAGGGTAAACTTAGGAGGGAGAGGGGAGAGGGAGGGCGAGAGAGAGAAGGAGAACACGATTGAGCAAAGCTTTGTGCCCCGGACGACGAGATGATGCAGAAGTCGGATGATGCAAACGGGTTCTGAGGAAGGGGAACTAGACTATCAGAGAAGAGCAGTTTGCAGAGGAGAGTTGAACTACACTGAGAAATATTTCCGAAACTAGGAGAATTCCTCGCGTGAGTGCATTCCGTATAAGATTACGGTATATCGAGACGATTATGGACTCGCATTTTTGAAAAGTTGGAATCTGCATTCTATAATCCGTCACAATATGCTATACCTTTGGAAAGCGAAAATGACTAGGATATCGTCTTTCTTGAGTTCCCAAAAGCGCCGCACAAGCAAAGCAAACTATTTATTTTCTTCACTACAATATATATATATATATATATATATATATATATATATATATATATATATATATATATATATATATATATATATATATATATATATATATATATATATATATATATATATATATATATATATATATATATATATATATATATATATATATAGTCTTGCTCTTTTGATCTCATAAACGTAACCAAATCACGGATAAATGCGATTATCCCCATCTCCGGTCGTCAAAGCTAACATACTTGATTTATGTTTGCTATGTGCACGATGAATGCTTAATTTTCCCAATCGAATAAATCTGTTTATTCGATTGGGAATCGCCTGGGTTATGTTTCACATACTATATTTAAAAAGAAACGAGTATTTTGTAACAAAGTATATTACGTTGAAGAGATAAAAGAACGTACTTCGCTTATTACGGCACTGCACGTGCAATGCCGTGGTGACCAGCTCTTCGGCTGCGTATTCCTCTTCATACAACCGTGGCATCGACGTCGAAGGAGAAGAAGGTGATCCGAACGGAGGGGATTGGTCATTATGGACCGGAGATGGAGTGACCAGTAGAGGTGGACGAGGGGGGTCCTTGGAGGGGGAGGACTCGGTGGACGAAGAGCCGCTGCAAGACAGAGATAGCTTCCCTCCACATATTGCAAACACTTAACAACCAACCTCGGACACGTGTCCAGTCTAGCGAGCTCATCCAGCCAGAACTGCAAGGAAACGGACAATTAAAGGAAAGATACTCATTAAAACCAAAAGAAAACGAGAATGTGTTCAAAATGAGCGGGATGACCGCACGCGTACGCGACGCTCCACACACTGAGCGAAATTTCACCACCATACAGCACCTAGTGAATCATTCACCACACAAATTTCACCAGCCCGCTGGTGAATGGAGCACAATTCACCAGCGGGCTGGTGAAGCTTGCGTGGTGAACGATTCACTAGGAGCTCTATGGTGGTGAAATTTCGCTGAGTGCAGGCGGTGCCCCTGCGCACGATGGATGTTAGCCATTGCACTATGCATGTTCAACACTGAGACGTGATCTAATCTCCGGAACTCTGCACTATGCATGTTGCACACTTCGATTTATGTTAGCTTTGATGACCGGAGCATACCCAGCCCACAATGTTCTAAACGTTAAGCGAACGAGCCGAAATGTTCGGGAGAAATGTTTTCCCTGCGAGAGTTCCTGTCGAAATCAGGGTTAACTTTCGGCATCTCGTTCGCTCAACATTTACGCTGCTGACAGAACATTGTGAGCCTGCCCCCTGTCCACACCCCCCCCCCTTAGGGTTTGAAAACCAAGCGTGATTAGCGTATTTATCGTCTGACTCTCTTCATTCTTCAATGCTCCTCCTCACTCTCTCGGCCTCATAATGCGATTATAAGGCTTTGTTTTCAATTCCTACCCCCCCCCCCCCACCTCACCCCACTGTAGGCAGGGTAGAATTTTTATCTTTATCTTTATCTTTATCTTTATCTTTATCATTACACCTTACGGTGTGCGGCAGAGGGGATGAAGAAGGATATCACGGGGGTGGGAGTGTTGACAAAAAGCTTCACTTGAAAATCTTCACTATGGGGTAGGGCAGCCGCGACAGAATTGGCAAGAAGTGATTGAAAATTTTATGAGACATGGCAAAGTCGTGTAAAATTTTTCTTTCACTCAATCTGTTCAATCCAAGAGTTTTCAAGCGAGCGTCGTAATTCGGCATGGCAGCAGGATAATCTAACGCGGGAAAGCAGCGCATGTAGACTATTCTAGTGAACGTCTTCTGTATCCTCTCAAGCTCCTGTTGGATAAAGGAGTAGATCACTACTCTCTACTTTGGCTATTCCCATGCACCTCCTCTCGTTCCTCTCGCTAGTCTGTTGTATCTACCTCCCGCGCTCTCCCACGCTCGACGTTCCCTCTACGATCGTTCCCTTGTCAGTTCTATCTCTTGTCTTGGATAAATTCCTCTTCCCCTCCCCTCTTTCCTCTACAGTCGACTGCCCTCAGAGCCCTTCCCCCTTCCTTCCGTGGCACTCCCCTTGTTGTCTACCTCCTTCCCTCGGAGATCCCCAGTCGGCACCCTCTCCTTCTCTCCATCCCCATCATCCTCCCCCCTTCTCACAAGTTATTGTTCCACGGTAGATAAACGATATCCCTTGAGACTTTACTCCATTCTCACCACATTAACCACCACTACCCCCACTGAACCATCCCAACTAGTGGGTGGTTAATACACGACTGAAGCTCAATCGTCCCACAGTGTTCTGACAACAGAGAAAATGTTAAGCAAGCGAGATGCCGAAAAATAACCCTGATTTCGGTAGGAACTCTCGCGCGGAAAGCACCGTATCCTAGCATTTTGGCTCGTTCGCTTAACATTTGAAACACTGTGGTCCTGATTACCTGCAGAGTCACGGCTTTTGGGGCACTAGCTCTAATACTCCAAATTCCATTAGTAAAATAGAATTTGTATTTGAAAAGCCGCCGATCCGATTAGCCATAATTCAAATGCTTCTGTTACGTTCTATTGTCGAATATTATGTTAAATATATATGCCCTATAGCTTGCCATTCTGCGCAGAAGGATCAGAAGTACAGAGAGCTCGGGCACGGACGGAATGGTGACGACGAGGATCGTGTAGATGTTCCAGAAGTGGAGTACGTTCAGGTGGCCTGCAAGGAAAACAATGTTTATAAAAATATGTTATGTTATGTTATGGAAAAATGGAAAACAATGGCAAAACATAAAATTGTTCATCCTCACATTAAAATGTCGCTCTCTCATCGTGCCTGATCGCATTATCTCATTCGACAGTCGCCCTCGCCCATCCTCTAGGCTTTGAAAACCAAGCGCGATTTGCGTGTTATATATTTATCATCATGTAAGCATGGAACGGCAATCAATTACAGGATATTGGAATTATATAGAATCTCTCCGGAGGGGGGTCGAAAAGTACAGATAAAAAGAAAGAAGAGGAAGAGGGGGGGGGGGAAAGGCGAGCCCTTATAGCGTAGACGATCCTCGATTGAGTGTACTGCTGCAGCCGCTGCAGCCCCATGGAGTGCAAATCCCATTGAGTGCAGTCCCATGGGAGGGGGGCGGCTTGTGAATGAGTTCCCTCGAATAAAGCGGGCACAGGAATGGGCACGAGTGCCCGCATCAGTGCCTATTAGGCTTTGAAAACCCAGCGCGATTATCGTATTTATCGTCTGACTCTCTTCACTCTTTCATGCTCCTCATCACTCTCTCGGTCTCATAATGCGATTAAAGGGTTTGTTTTTTTTTCAAACCCTACCATCCTCCCCCTCCCCTCCCCCAGTCATTCGTACCCCGTGCACCGCTGCTCTCTGGTCGGGTCTTCTCATCGCTCCGTCGAGGTTCGTCAATTTTCCCCTTTGGAACGGGGCTTTTTTCATAATCTTTTAATCTTTTTCTAGAGCTTTCGAGAACAGTTTCCCCCCGCTTTTGTAGTAGGGGATGAAGCGATTTTGAAATCGCCTTATACGTCTTAAAAAGAAAGAAGTTTATTTTGCAGCCAGCCATGTCGTCTGCTACTGATATCGAATCCAAGCGATCTCAACGTCTGCCCTCCATCAAGTTAGTAATACCGCCTGGGGATACGGCAGTTTAGTTACATGGATTACGGTATCGTGGCATACGGAAGGTATGCCATGATATACCGTAGTCCGACTGCATACCCTAATCCCGAGCCCTCATTCAGGGAACTTGGCGGCAGCACGCGGTCTCTCAGTCGATCCAGAAAGGAACGGTAGGATACCGTAGGCGTAGTAGAATTGGCAAGAAGTGATGTTTGCATACTGATACTGTTTTACGCGGTAACTAAGTTTATCTAATCCACCAGGTTGCCGGGTTGATACTAGAGTTAGCCAGTCAGATCATTCGCGAATCCTTTCCCTCCCGAGATCAATGATCTGGTGAAGAATGATTCGTCATTCCTCCCCAGATCCCAGGATCTGTTTTTGGACTGCAGATCCTCGAACATTTATCATGTTTCTATGGGCTTAAAAAAAGAAAAAAAACAATAGCTAAAAAAATGTGAGGATACTGTGGCAAAGATATGTAGCCCTTATTATTTCTGGCAGAAAAAATAAATTTCCAGAGATTCAGAATTTCTTTCTTTCTTAGTATCGACACAAAAAGGAAAAAAAACAAAAAAATAAAAAGAAAAAAAAACAAGAAAATTAAATTTTTTTCAGCAAAAAATACAGTATCTCAGAACGAATTTTTGAGCGCTTACAAATGTAAACAAGAAAGGTCGAAAATTTGGCCTTGTCTTCTTTATCGTGGTTAAAATAGTCCCAGAACGTAGAAGGAGAGAAACATTCATCGCAAGCGACCATCACCGAGGGAGAGGGATGAATGAAATGATCTAGATCCTCCAGATCCCGCTCCTACACTCTAGTATCTAGGATCTACAATCAGATCCTAGATCACTCTTGAGGAAATGAGCGGGAGGATCTTGATCGCTCATGATCCAACTGGCCAACTCTAGTTGATACAGCAGCTAAATTGAGTGGGCGAATGAAAATAAGGACTTCAGCAGTTCGAAGTCGAAGAGACAACAGAGGGGTAACGTATCGCGGAAACTGCCGAAGGATAGCAGAACGGTAGGGATGGTGATGGGAGGAGTAGATCTACCGATCATTATTGACGAAACTGTTGCATCAGTAAACCCATTGCTACTTCACCTGGACTTGCTTCTGATCCCTTTACTCTCTTGTCGGAGATAGGAATGAGAGAACTGAATTGGATAGACATGCGTCTCCTCATGCATGACCACGCTATCTTTTGCAGAGCTTGAAGGATCGCTCCAGCAAGGACCGGTGAGACATTCAGTTTGCCCGGGATTACGGCAGATGACAATGCAGAAATTGCTAATCCTGCTGTACGTTTATAAGACGGAATCGAGCTTTTTTAGCGCAAAATCGCAGACAACTGTCAAGAGGAAGAAGGAGGGCAAGAGCAAGCGATCGGTACGGCATTCACGCTGTTACTGTTTCTAGAAGGGGTGGGGGGGGGGCGAGTGAATAGAATAAAGAATAAAGTTAGAATAAAGTCTCGACGGTTACCGTATTTACCCTCATTACCATTTTGCAGACCGAGGATGGCTCAAGCAAGGAACGGTGGGATACTGTACGATTACTGTAGCTATTAGAGGATACATATTATTGACGAAAATGTTCCGTCAGTAAACACACTCCCGCTGCGTCTGGACTCTAGTCAGTACCGCTTTGCTCTCGTCGAAAATAGGAAGGAAGCGGAACATTTTCATCAACTACATATTGATTAAATGGCCTCCATTCGGAACACCGTAATCTATTCAAATTCCTGACGGCATCCTCAAGGATTCGATTAGTTTCTCTTCTATGCCCTTCCCTCTCTCGCTATACAAATTAGTCTCCATTATCACGGCTACGGTAAATACCGAGTGGTCCTCCTTTAATCTGGTTATTTAGTTGAATTGAAATTGCAGCAGTTCCAAGTCGAGGAAGTCGCAGAAGGATGCGAAGGCCAAGAAGCTTTCGGTGAGTATGGGGGAATGGAACAGAATATCAACTGACTAATGCCATGATTCGATCAGATGGAGAGTATGCAAAGGCATTCGTTAGGCATACAGTGTCTCTCTGGTGGTTATAGTGGATTAAAATCCGTCGGAAAATCATTCCGAACATAAGGCGAGAGAGTGTGCAAATGTGAGAGAATGAGACTGCTCATTTTAGAACGAAAGAAACTGACGGATCGCCGTTTATTCCACTATAACTAAAGTAAATTGTTTCGTGTATTATATAATGGAATAAACCGATCCGTCAGTTTCTTCCGTTCCAAAATGAGTCTAATTCTCTCACTTTTGCACACTCTCTCGCCTTATATTCGGAATGATTTTCCGACGGATCTTTTTAATCCACCATGGTTATGGGTTTTCCTTGCAGAAGGCTGATGCATCATCGGCAAAGGCTCTGAGCAGGGATAAGAGGGACAGGGTAGGTCGGGCCACTTTGGAACGGAGATAAATACTAGAGATGTGCATCATGTCAGTTCTTTTGGTCGATATAAGACCCGTATCTTATATGCTTCAATCTTATATGCTTCTTATATGCTTCAATACTTGTTGTGACGAGACGCGTCGCGGTTATGAATGATGTACGAGACATAATCATCAAAAGAACTCCCATGCACAACTGTAATACATCAATGCCACCCCACGTGTGTGAGAAGCCTGTGAGAAGCCAAGTTGAGAAATCTCTAAAGCTCTTCAAACTAGCAGTACTAGCTAGTATTATACTATCCACCTGCACACATTTTAAAGCTTTGCGAAACTGGAGAAGCTCTTCACAATAGTAGCATAAGAGATACGTCAGTAGACGCTATTAGACGAGAAAAAAGAGTGTGAAAAGAGGCGAGAAAAGTGCGGGATGAGCATCAGACCCCCTTTGGAACCACAGTAACTAGCGGAACGGTTCGTTCTACGCTGACCAAGGCGAAGCCAACGCACAGTGTTCTGACAACAGTCAAAGTGTTAAGCGAACGTGATGCCGAAAATACCCCTGATTTCGGTAGGAACTCTCGCACGGAAAAAACCGTTTCCTAATTGCAAGCATTTTGGCTCGCTCGCTTAACTCTTAGAACACTGCGAACGTGGTAGGGTTTGAAAACCAAGCGCGATTAGCGTATTTATCGTCGTATTTATGCATTCTTTCATTCTCCTCAACCACTCTCTCGGCCTCATAATGCGAATAAAAGGTTTGGTTTGCAAACCCTGCAACGTGTAAGGGTTCATGAGTAGAGGATACGAATCGTGTACTTTTCGGCGGTATCTTTCGTTTGTTTTTTGATGGCCAGAAGCCTCGCGGTTATGAATGATATGCGTGAAACATAAGCACAGCAAAAGTACCCGATTCGTATCCTCCATTCAGGAGGGCTACATTCGCATCTTCTGCGGCCAGGACGTGTACTACGTCAAAGTGGAGCAGATGGCTGCCTGTTCGGAGCTCATCAAGAGGGTAATATGCAAATTTGAAACTAATATATGCAAATTAGCAAATTAAATTAGCAAATTATCCAATTACGATGTATAAACGGTCTCTACCGTAATCCGCCGTATCCCCGGCAATCGCTTCAGGAGAAGTCGATGAACGCGGTGCCGAAGATGATCGACCTGTCCAAGTACGACAGGACCACGGCCAAGATTCTCGTCGACCACATTGAGAGTCGCGAGGTGGGAGGAGATACGTAATGGGAACGTAATGGCTGAGAAAAAAAGTCGTTCCGTCGTTCGCCTCATTCCTACCTCCGACGAGAGAGCGCAGTGGTATGAAGAGAGTACAAACGAAGTAGGAATGATGCTTACTGACGGAACTTTTTCGTCAATAATAACGATATGGTTGAAGGGCTACTCTCTGGCTTGCTCGCCTTACTACATCAAACATTAATTAAAAAATCACAGCAGATTTTGTTTTCAGGTGAAAGTGAGCATCTCGTTTTACTCGATCGCCGAGCTGCTCAAGCTCTCGAGTGTCCTCGAGATGAAGGACCTTCACGAGCAGCTCGAAGGGGTTTGTTCCTTTATTTTTTTCATTTTCTTATCAATCTTGAAATATTTCATGGAAATTTCAAAATATTTATTCAACATTTTCGTGTAAATTATTCTCGTTGAAGGAGGTGCACGGCATTCCTAGCGTTCGATTAGCGAATGGCGGTTTCCGCTGTGATCTATAGTCTGTGCTGCCACAAATATGAACCAAAATTTACCAATTTAAAAACTTAAGTTCATCCCCACCAGTCCAAAAAGCTGCCAAAATTTGGTGAAGATTCATTCAGCCATAGAGGAGTAAATTCAAAATTAGTTGCCAATTCGCTATTAGAGACTTCCCCTTTCGGTCGGAATGCTGTGGGTGATAAATACTCTTGCAGTTCACTCTGGCGCTCGCCCGCAAGGACCCGACGTCGCTGCACCAGGTGAGAGCTGTGATCTTTGATCTTTAGTCTGTGATCTTTGGTCTTTAGTCTGTGATCTTTCATCTTTAGTCTGTGATCTTTGATCTTTAGTCTGTGATCTTTGATCTTTAATCTCCGCAGATTCTGCTCATCTCGGGTGTGACTCCTCTGTCGGCGGAGACGGAGCGGGTCATCTTCAATCTGGCAGCCTCGAAATTCCGCGAACTGGCCAGCTCCATTACCTTCCAGCAGATTCCCTTCAAGATCGCCATCGACCTCTTCTCGAGGTTTGATCATTGATCTTTGATCCTGGGGTTGTGGTCTTTGATCTTTTGATCCTTCCATTAAAACAGGTGCGAGTTGAACGTGCAAAGCGAGCTGCAGGTGGTCGATGCGCTTCTCTTCTGGCTGGCTGGACAAGTTAGTGCATTTCTTTCATTCATTCATTTATCCACATCTAAAACGTATTAGTAACGAGACGGGATACTTAGGTATATTTAAGACACAAAACAGTCTCTCGAAGCTGTGGCACATTGATCTTATGTTAGCCAAAAGGCCCGAGAGGCATACAAATCTTTCCACGACTAGACAGCAGCATTTCGTGAACGAAAGATTCTGCTTTACGCTCAAAGGACGGAATACTCTCCGTGATAAGATGCAAACTGCTCGCTACCGTACTCGAACCCACCTACCGTACCCCCCGTTCAGCAGAACCTTGCGGTGTACGTGCCGGCGCTCTTCTCGCTCGTTCGCCACGGCTCCATCTCGGCCATCCAGAAGGCCTTCATCATTGAACGCGCGCGATCGCTGCGCTTTGACGAAGAGGTTTGAGCGCGATCGATTATCTAATATGCGCCAGCAACCATTTTTTTCTGCGTATCACACATTTTTCCTCATCGAGATCTCTGGCATAGGGTATGAAAATCAGTGATCAGCAGCGTGGAAGAATGAAGGCAGTCAGTCCATCAATACTAACCCTCTGTGGCATTTAAAGAACCTCTATTCGGAACACCGTACTCTATTCAAATTCCCGACGGCATCCTGACGGATTCGATTAATTTCTCTTCTGGCCCTTCGCTCTTTCGCCATGCAAATAAATCAAAATTAACCTGACTACGGTGCCGAATTGTCCTCCTTTATAAAATCGCTATAATTTAAAGGGCCCCTCCAGGCGAAATCTACCATATACACATCATTAGATAACTCTCAGTGTCCTGACAATGAATCTCACACTCTCTCCGTTTTAGTTGAAACTTCGCCGTTGCTGAGAAAAAGCTGTGCAAAGATTTCTCTAGCTGTCTGCGTCTCTTCATTTCTCTCATAACCGCTCTTGATTGTCTTGATTGGTTATCTCTTGAAATGAATGATATGGTTGGAGGGACCCTTTAAAGGAGGACTACTCGGTGCCGTAGCCATGTTAATGGAGCATAATTTTTTTAACGAATGCCTTTGCATACTCTCTATCTGATCGAATCATGACATTAGTCAGTTGATATTCTGTTCCATTCCCCCACACTCACCGAAAGCTTCTTGGCCTTCGCATCCTTCTGCGACTTCCTCGACTTGGAACTGCTCGAATCCGTCAGGATGCCGTCAGGAATTTGAATAGAGTACGGCGGAGGCCCTTTAACACCTTTTTTAACGTCCTTTTTAACGTTTTTAACGTTAATTATTCTTCAGTCCATCTCCGCCATCACCCGCATTCTCGGCAACTCGAACGGCCTTCGCGAGTGCGCCTCGGCCGATCATCGGGTGATTCTTGACCTTTGATCTTTGATCTTTAATCTTTGATATTTAATCTTTGACCTTTGATCTTGGATCTCGTTCAGAAGTCGTTCGTCCGCTGTCAGAATCCGTCGAATGCCGCCGCGTACCAGACGCAGCCGGCCATGCCGCTGTTCGTTTGAGCTCTTTGAATAAACATTTTAACGTTTATGATCTTGATAATAATTCATATAAATATAGTAATATCATATAATTATATGAAATGCAAGCATCGCTTCAGGTCCCTTCCTCGTCCTGAGATCTTCTACAAGCCCGAATTTTTCCCTGGTGCGCAATAGTATAATTGAATATTTAAAAAAAATATAATTGATATGTTAAAAAACAGAATAACAAATGATGGAGTCAATGCTATTCTTATCATATTCTTTTGTGCCTTATTTTAGGGCTCATGGAATACGGTTATTTCAGAATCCAAGCGGGAACGCACTCAGCGCAGTGTCAAGGAGGCGGTCAAGGTAACATAATGAAAGTTCAGAGATCAAAGATCAAAGATCAAGGATCAAGGCTCGCCACTTTCAGCCCGCCTACAAGTCTTCGGCAAAGGAGCTCAAGAAGAAGAACAAGTAATGATTCGTTGAATTATTGCGAGATTACGGAATAGCTTACTATCTGATAAAAATGTATTCATTTTGCCTTTATTTATAAATTAAAAAAAAATAATTTTGATAAAATAATAATAAATTTCAGGAAGTCGAATGCCAGCAAGTCGCAGAAGAGCAAGAAGGAAAAGTGGGCTGCTTCGACATTTGCTTCGACCCAAAAATGCAAAAATGAAAAAACCAAAAATTTTCTACCATATGCATTTTAGAGATAAAATGAATTTCAGGAAGAAGCAGGGAAAGAAGCCTTTGAAGGGCACCACTTCATCCACGAAGGATCTCTCGAAGTTAGCCCTTTCGAAGAGGTGTGGATACTACCATATTACGGTTGAGGAAAGTGGACCGTTAGTTACCCCATTTTACGGTCAGAGACCAGAGCGTTATGAAGAGTCCATACAAAGTAGGAATGAGTTCACTGGCGGAACTTTTTCGTTAATAACGGACGATAGACGATAGAAGGATTGTGGTATCACAATTTCAGATCGGTATCCACGGACAAGTCGTCCAAGTCTGCCAGATCGAACAAGTCGAAGTAAGAATATTCCTCGCCATTATTAGAAATATAGAAATTAAACATTATTAGAAAGAAAAGAGACAAGATGACTTGATTCATGAACGATCACATTAATCCCTCCTTCGTGTTCCTTCAATCTCTTTCAATTCAGGAAGGAGTCGATCGATAATTCGAAGTCCTCCAAGTCTTCGAAGTCTTCCAAGCCTATCAAGACTGCGTAAGAGATATCTAGATGACTCAAATCGACTCAAGAGTAATGGACTCAAATCTATAATATCCTCTAACTTTTGTAGTTCCCTCGATCCGAGTGCCACGAAGTCGATGAAGGACAACACAAGAAAGTGAGAAGGAGAATGATGCGATAAAGAGCGATCATGTAGATGGATAAAGGAACAGTCGGACGGACTGCATATCTATTGTGGAATTTCAATTCATTTAAAAATAGAAAGTCTCCCTCCAACAATATTTGGAAACCGCATTTGTAGGGTTGCTTGCAAAAAAAAGTAGAAAAAAACTTTAGTGCAGAATCGGATAACAATTAAGTTACTTATGAAGTGGATTCATTACGAAGTGGACAATCAAAATTTAATTTATATAAAAAGCTGAAGTAAACAGTGATTATCTCTCGTAATTCTAGTGCTGTCGCTTAGTCCTCCTCTTCCTTGGACTGTGACTGGACCACGCTCGCCTTCCCCTCTCCATCCTGTCGCACGTTGATGGTGGAGCCTCCGGCACTCTGGATGATCGACACCTTCGACCCGTCGTCCGATTTGATCACCGACGTCTTCGAGTCCTCAGGCGTATCTGGAGTAGAGTTTATAATGATTGGAGATTCTGACTACAGTGACTATCCATCAAGCGCACTATGATATTTACTGTGCACCTTTCTTCGTGGTCACCGCGGCAGCGTCTCTCTTGAAGAGCGTATGCGTGTAGAGGGGTGCACCTTGATAGATAGATCAATTATCATGGATTTGATAGATCATTGCTATTCCATTGCTATCTAAATATACAGAGATATAAATACTATCTAGATATATTCCCTTCCTTTGGAGAATCCAATGCTAGTCCCGGTAAAGGTGATAAACTGGAAGTTGGAAACTGGATGCTATTCAATGAACATTAAACCGAACGTTTTCTGTTTTGTAAATCGTTATCTGTTTAGTAAATAACTTCTAGGGATGAGGGAAACTGTGGCGGATTACATCCAACCACGACTATAATCCACCAATTAGACTGCAAAAAACCACTACAACACCAAAGAAGAGCACAAAAAATGATGCAAGATCATTCCACCAGCCAGACTACTGTATTGTCAGTTCGCGATTCAGTTGGGTGTTGTACCGTACTCGAGGTGTACCGGTTCAAACGCCTGCTGCGCGTCAGCCGCG
>LS822515.1:18622-30231 GCA_900490955.1 Micoletzkya japonica
GGATTGTGGATGATTTTATCGAAGATTGCTAAACCTGCATAATCCGTGGACACTCACTTCGCTGTGCCTACTTACTGTTTGACTTAAAGGATGAATGGGATTGAAAATAAATAAATTTTTTTCTCAATCAAGAATGCGTTTGCACAAAATGACGGTGTCGTCAGTATTTTTTTCTTTATTATGATTGATTGATTGATTGTTGATTGTCTCGTTGGAAAGATGACGACGTCATTCAATACTGGAACGTTCCACGCCTGAGCGACTTCAAGAATGCTGCATATGAAACATAGTGGTTTCTTTTTCCAACTCAACCTCAGAGAGATAGTTGTGATAAGGTGGGTGACATACGCGGTGTGTCTTGTGATATGGATGTAAACGACCTTTGAGTGGTGTAAAGTCTGGGTAATAACCCACAGTTTATCAAGAAGGTTGGAAAAAAAATACCGGATACAACTGCGCTAAGCGCCTACAACAACCTTACGGGAAAAAAGGAACAATCTGGAAGTTGAGATGGGGGGAAATGGTTGGAGGCCACACGAGATGCATATCTTCGTGTATCTCGTTGTCGGGAATGTCCTCCACAGGCCGCAGTCCTACCACAGCGATTCTCCGAGAAGATTGGGCGAATTCCGAAAGCAGATCGAGATCTAAAAACCTTTACTCTATTGCTCGTAGTGAATGCCTGTGTAAAACGACGTATAGTAGTTTCAAGTCGTATAGAGTAATTAGTTCGTTAAAGGTTTGTAATTGTGATGGGACGTTTTGCATCTAAGCCTCCCTCCTACCGTAGTGACGATCCTCGTATTCTTGCTTGAGCACGACCAGATGCACCGTACCCCCGGCCGGCTCGTCAATCTCCAGAGCTCGACGGAGACGGTCGGGAGTACGGAAGATGCGGCTGGAGGCGTGCTCAACCATCGAATTGTGCATCACGCGTCCCGCTTGTCCGTCCAGGGTCGTGATCAGGTACGCCCGCTGCAGAATCTTCTTCCCTTCCTCCTCCTCATCATCATCATCATCAGTGTCGTTGTCCGCAATTATGGACATTCCAGCGTAGAATCGAGATGATTCTTCTCGGGCAATTGTCATCAACAGGTCATTTCCATCTATGCCTTCCTTCTTGTCGTACAGCACGATTGCTACCTGTAATGAATGAATGAATGAACACCACACATAACAGCATGACAACAGCGAACCCATTTCGCATAATCTGTGTACTCACTTGACGCTCGTGCCCCATTGCATTGAATGCGTGAAGGCAATTCATCCAGTTCCTATCCTCCATTTCGTTCTCATCGTATACCTAAATTAAAAATTTTACATTGTATATTCCCGTCTTCTTCTTGCCTCGATGTGCATGACGATGCGAGTGTTGACATCGTTGTCGGCAAGCAACGATTGCAGTGCAGGCCAGAGCATGCCACCGTTGGATGCTGGTGTGTAGTCGCGAACTCTATTCATCTAAAAAAATTCTACAATTCTGAAAGCAACGACCACTGGGAGGTACTCGAGAGTGGTACGGTGAACCACGTAAGAGAAATGAGCAACACATTTGCAGTAAAAAAAACTTTATGCAATCTTCCAAATCGCTATCACGCACGGACAGGGTGATCTAGGTACGAGTGTGTGTGTGTGTATAAAAAGTTTAACCTTTTTTAATTAGACAGCAAATACACTCATTGTAGGCAGGCAAATTTGAGAGGATATCTTCCGAATTACACAAAGGGAACGTTGGGTGAGCTTATGAGGCCATTGTAGTACAGGTCAAAATGCCCATCGTTCCGCATCACGACCACACGAAACTGCCACCAGGCCAGCAAATCGTCCTTGTGAGTGGTCTGTACAAAGCCGTACGATTGCGTTGCATCTTCTCGAGCGTACACGCGAGCTCCGGGCTTCAGACGACTGTGAAATTCAGCCCGCGAATTCCAGGCCATCTTCAAAGCCAAGTCTATCAAGGAAAAAAAATAACTGCACCTCCCGTTTGACGCAATTAGTAGTATCCTCCAAATACACGTCTTCATCGAGGTAGAACGAATCGATTGATGAAGCCTTAATAAGAGCAATCAGTCAGTCACGTTCAGACAATATAGCGGGAAAATAGCTCACCTTCCTGACTACCGAATTGTCGTTCACAATGCACGTCACCATGTACTCAACGACATCTTCTACATCCGCCTTAAAGAGAACAGTGTTGGCGTGTAAGTAGCCGAAACTCAAGCATTTGACCTCGAGCTGCAGCATTTGCAAGATTTCAGCAGCAGTAAGCATGGTCTGATCATCATCGTCGTCGTCGTCGTCGTCGTCGTCGTCGTCGTCGTCGTCTTGGTGCTGCTCAACGTCAACGGGATAGTCGACGAAGAACGAGTCAGACGAGTCGCACTGTAACGAAGCAACATCCTTACCCTCTTACATTTTTTTTTCCGTCTTACCTCAACATTCTGCCCCTGATCCATCGGCTCGCCTGGCATTGTGAACTTTGCCTGCTGAAAGAATCAATTCTAAAACGTTTTACGTCTTACAACAGACAGAGAAAGGTACGCCAAAGGGCAGGCGCTCTTGGAGGACGCACTTTAAAACAAAGAACAAGTATTATTCTCCTTTAACCTTTATCATAAGAAAACCGGGAAAAAAACGGGACTAAGTCCATATGAAAAAATATGAAAAAAAATAGAGACGATTGCCACACAGAACAAAAAGAAGCACTCAATTCAGCTTGTAAACAGAAGCAAGAGGACTGATATTGGGAGGCCAAGCCGTCGACGAATTGTTGCCATTGATCTCGCCATTGCCAACGAGCACGAGTTGAGGCGACTTCCGGTTCGTGGGTCCGACTACATTCGAGGCCGCCTTGAACAATGTACGAAGTACGGTGGAGGCTGCAATTATGAACCGCTGGAGAAGACTAACTAGCTAACTAATTGTCTAACTAACTACTAACTATTGAGCAGGGCTTACTGTGTGCATCCGGCTGAACAACGTCATCTCTCTTGACGACGAACAGGTGACATGTGCTGTTCCGTTCATCGGACAAGACTTTGATGAGAGCTTCGGCGGTGGCGAAGTACCTCATGTGCACAGAACTCGCAACCGTTTTGCACGAGTCCGACGTGGCGTCCGCCGAGGTTGCCACGAATACGTAGGCGAAACGATTCGCTGAATTAGTGCCTACGCGTCAAAGCACATACGATTTTTTTTGTTGCTTTCTCTATACAAACCTTCGGCTTCGCCGTTGTCGAGAACGACGGCATGGCCGACAAGCGCCGCTTGCCTCTTAGCGAACAAATTGCACAGAATGTTCCCGTTGCTGAGGCTAATGTCATAGAAGATGGCCACCACCTAGGCAGGCATTGTCGTGTAATTTTTTTTTCACAAAATTTCCATGTTAAAGCTCTTTCATTCTCTCTGCATCTCTGCACTAGTCTACCAACAGTGTTACTGACCTCGACGTACGGAGGACGTCCCTGTGATGGAAGTCTTTCTGCCCCAAGCCATTTAAGTTCCTCCTTCTCATTGATGAAACCGCGTTCGACAAGCTCCATGAGTTCTTCAAACTTGTAGTCGGTGTTCAGCTAAACAAAACACCTCATCACTCTCCGACTGCTTGCGTACATCATTGGCAGGCAGCGCCGCATAAGTAATCTCAATGCTTTCTCACGTCGTAGTAGAAGAGAAGACGGGTTTTGCCCCAGCGTTCCACAGCACACCGGACAACCGGAAGCAACGACGATTTGGCACCCAGTTCTGACGCGTCAGTCACGTAGACCAACGGACGTGCTAGAGAGCGAACCAATCGCAGACCACGCGAGGGCGCCACCTCGTGGCAGTTGACGGACGCCGTCGTCGCACTCTGGCTTCCGGTCAACTCGTAGACGACAATGCGACTTCCAGTTTTCGGCGTCGGAACTGGAGTCGTGAGCTCGTCGACCTCTTTTACCGCAAACAAGAACATTTGAAGAGCGGTCGCATCGTGCACCTGAGTTTTCCTATTTATTTTTTTTGTTTTCACAACCGCGCTTACCACGTCGAGAAGTTGGCCGGTAGTGTGATTGAATACCGTGAAGAATTCGGTGAAGCTGATCGTACTTCCGCCAACCTAAAATATGGATGGACCTTCTTCCTGTCGCACTGCTCCTCGAGCAGCACACTCCACCTTGAAGGCCTTGGCTTGCGACGGCGACCTGGCGTCGCGATGACAGCTGCTCAGCAGGCGTCCGTGCTTCGAGTGCTGCTTGATAAGAAGAGTCTGATCAGACGGAAATTGAACTCGTTTGACCTAGAATATGAGGAGAACCCAGATTCGCTAGAGCCTATCGGACCTAGCTTTACCTTAACCGAGTGCGCATGAGAGGCATCGTAGGTTCTGCCGTTGCCTTCCGCAAGCACACGCACGATGCTCATCACAGCGTGTACGTCGCCGTCGCTCAGTACCTTGGCATGAGCAGCGGCAACTGAAAGGGAGGATGTGAGCGGGGTGCAAAGGGGCGGCATTTTCCACTCGTCTCACTCTTCCGTGCATTGTTGTAAGCCAGACGAAGGGCCGCCGTAGCGACCTCGTCTTCAGCGTCCATCGATAAGTGCGATGCACGGCGACGCTTGAGGGGCGTATCGCAGTCAACCAGCACTACGTCCCCCCGCTCCTTTGGCCAGTACAGGCCCACACAGTGGACGTTGCTCTGTAGTGCCATGAGCTGTAAGAAATGCTAAACTGAAACGACGTCGCCTTTAAAGATATGATACGGGTCGCTCGGCGACAACCGCTTCCGACACACTCATCACAGCACTGTTAATCCTTCTTTATGCATTAAAAGATAAATAATAAAATGAAGTCCGGAACCGGTCTAAGACCCTAACACGTGGTGGTTTACCGAGTAACACTAGGAAACGGAGACAATCCGTAGCCGGTCATGGACCCTAAGCCTATTCATTCTAAAGGAAAAAAAAGCGATATGAAAAAAAAAACGCAAGAGAACCATTGAACAGAGAGAAGACAGAGGATGATATGGCACAAGATAAATGATAATGTAAAGAGATAAAGAAAAGATAATGAGCAAATTGAGGGGAACAATTAGTTAGCAAGCATCGCAAACAAGGTTGACCAACTCCCAGTACACGACGGGCGTTCTGGTGGTGAAGAGACGATGGGCGATGGCTCGGTGCAAGACGTCTTGGAAGCTGCGGAATCCGTTAAGATGCGCATGAGAGGCAAACTGCAAGTTTCCTATTTCCAGTTGTTTTTTAAACCTGTCGTACTGTTTGTTGTCCACACCCCAAAACTGTGCTTACGCGGATGCGAATAGTTCCCGAGTTGCCATTCAGTCGAATAACAGGCTTCGGCCCGCTAACCAGCATCTCCATGTCCATCGTCGATCCAAGCACGGCGAACATCACGGCCATCGGGCAAGGAATATTCGACAGTAGCCCGATCTAATGAAGTGTTTCGTTCACAGATATATATATATATATAGGCTTACCGATTTCTTCATCCATCTCGTGGAACCGTACACTGCCCACTTAGGGGTGCTGCTACGCGTTCCGAATCCCTCCGACGTGAGTGCACGTTTCCTGTTGCCGGGGTATGTGTAGATTCGCCGTGATGATCTATGGTCGTACTTGCACGATTCAACCATACGGTCACAGAAGAGAAGGGCACAATTGGCTGCAATGTTGTACCTATTGATTGTAGTAAGAAACAAAACATTCTATGCCTGAAATACTACAGTACATTAAGAACACTAAGGAATAAAACGTTTTATCTCTGACTGTCTAATCAACGAACCCGAAAAGGCCTTCTCGTATCGGCCAAAGTGCACATTTGCCGCGTTTTCCTCATTCACATTGAACACCGATGTCATGTTGTATAGATGACACATCTCCTCGAGCATTCCCATTTTGCGTGCCGCATTTTCAGCCCTGTAAGTGTTTGTTTGTTTGTTTTTTTTTTGGTTGGATCCAAGTAGTCAGTCATTCTCTTTACCTTAGCAAAGCAGTGGAAATTTGCTCAAACGCAGTAGAATTGACACGGCCAGGGTATTGGGAGTAGTTGCCATTCAGCGAGTATATCCTGCAAAGGTAGTTCAAGGAGAACATACGACAGCAGCATTGTCTGTCTGGAACGATCTCAGCTTACCAATCTATTATTCTCCGAACCATTACATGATCCCCGTCTAAACAGGAAAACCCTTCAACGTGCACGATGAAGTCCGGATCATCTCGACCCAGCTTGCCCTCTCCCTTCGACGGAGCACAATACGCTTAAGCATGCGGGTTATGCGGGGGGGGGGGGCTTGCTCTGAAACTACTTACGGGCTGATTGGCCGTATTCAGACGCAGCAGCGGCCACACACGACGACCACAACACTCCTGAAATGTTGACAAGTGGTAAGTAAGCGCGCTTCTATTCTAGGCTGGGGTTCGAACGCAGCTTGAACGCTAAAAAAAAGGTAGGAAGAAAACACTAACCGTTCGCGGAGCCAAGCACAATAGCTCTCACCATTCGGTGAGAGATACCGTGCTCCAAGACATGAGAACGGACCACGCGCCCGTAGGCAGTCAACTCTTCTCCCGCATAAAGTCCAAGACGCTGCGCCTGCCGCAGCACCTCCTTCACACGCACATCCGAGAGTTTGTCGAAGAAGTGGCCGAGTGCCTCGACAGAGCCGGAACGTAGAAGGTCGTCCTTAATTCAGTCGCAATTTGTTCTGTCTTACGCCTAGATTTAGGGACAGAGGTCGAGGGCTTCGCCCTAGCAACCGGCCTTTTGTCGCGGTCGCTAGTGGACCTTGTTCGGGGGGTTACGCTTGAGCTGAAGGCTTACCACAGAGAGGGTTCGATTGACGGTATACACAGTGTGCGTCGTCACGTCGCACGATTCCACTTTACACTGCGTAACTGCATACCACATTTCCCCTGCGTCAACTCTCCCAATGCGGCCGAGTCGCTGATCGCGCACTGCGGCATCCGCCCACACAGGTTCCAGCTTGTATTCAGCTTCCTTCTTCCGGTTGAGCGGCATCTGTAGTGGGTCAAGTTGTGGCCGTTTATCCCCGGAAGATAAGCACACTTACCTTGCACATCAGCCCGTCTATGACATACCGCAGAAACGGGAAGGTCAGCCCGGTCTGACCGGAAGAGGCAGTGAGAATCTTCAAGATATGATTGAAAAGCTGGAGTAGTTCAGACACTTACCAACTTCAGACATCCTGGATCCGGCTTGGTGAAGGCCTCGGCGTCGTACGGCTCATCGGAATGAATGACGTGCACTGAGCCGCCTAAACGTGCATCACTACTCAGAGCTTAAAAAGTAAAAAGAAAAAAAAAACCAACCTTGGAGATTACTGGAAACGCAGTACTCCTTAAAGGCCACTCTAACCGAGTTGATACTCTTCAGGCCATCCAGGAATGCGAGAATGACCGCTTCTCCCCGTTGCCTTTGTGCGACTATTCGCTCGCAAACTTTCCGTATGAGAAAGAAGACTCGCCACCTGAGACATGCGTAACAGTTCTCTCCCGCGCTTACACAGCACACTCACCTCATGGCCTTGACCGGGGGAATGGTCGCACCTTCGACGTCCGCAACACTGTCCTTGTGCTCCTCCATAAACCGATCGAAGTACACAACGCTCCTAAGTTACTGGAGTTATATTGCTTTCAACAGGAGCGTCATTAGGTAACCTAAAGAAGGGTCGCTTGGCGGGTATATGAGTGTGTGCGGTGCCCTCAACAGCTTCTTTCATGTACGCGACCAGTTGGTCCAATTCCGGAAGCGTCGCGGACTGCAGTACGGCACGTCCGATTCTTCCCTTCGCAACGAGGTCTCGAACGGTTGACAGTATCTAAAGTATAAGGTTTGTGAGCTCGTTTGTCGTTTTTTTTGTTTGCACATTAATTAGTACCATGTTTGTGGTGGGAGTACGCTCATGTACCTCGTCCAGAATCACTCCATCCAGATGGTAATCTTCGGAACAGGCCATCTTAAAGAGAAGGAATTTGTCCTAGTCCGAGCGGTGCTCGGTCTTTACCTTCATAATAAGTGACAACGCAATAGTAGGCGTTACGACAATGACATTGTCGGACTCTGCGGACACTGAGGCATGTTCCATGTCGCCATTCCTTCTGCCGACAAGATATCCGTAGGAGAGAGCGGTTGAGACCTAAACTCTGTCTGGTTAATCGAGCGTTCACAGGGCAACAAGCAAACCTTGCGAAGACGACGAGCTGTCTCCAGGCACAGCACCCGTTGAGGCTGTACAAGCAGAACCTTGTTCGATGGCCTTCGACAAGCGGCCGCCAACAACTCGGGCATCTGATGATAACAACTATCTAGCTTGCTTTCTTAGGTAAATAACGTACCGCAAGAGTCTTTCCCGTACCAGTGGGAGCCGTGATCACGGTTACCCTGTTGTCGGCGAGAGCTTGGCAAATGGCGTAGGTGTCCGTGGAATGAAGAACGGAACAAGAGGCATGCAGATCCGGCGAGAAGACGTGATCACTGCAAATAAAAAAAAACAATAGGAAAGAAGCCAGAAAAGTTAAAGGAAAGGTCTGACCTCAGATCGCGCAGAACGGACACCTCGTTGTTGACCGACGCCCACCGCTCCAAAAGGCCCTCTCTCTCGTGATTGACGAATCCCTCCTCTTTCTCTTCTACCAAGCCCTTCTTCTTCTCCAAAAGACCTTGCAAGCTGCAAAGCTTATCCCAATCCACCCGATGCTCCTCCGTCCGATCGGCCGGCACCAGATCTTCACGAGAAGACATGGAACTAAATGAAATGAGAGGGGGATGGGGGGATGGGGGCTTGGGTTTAGAAGCTTTCAAGTAGCCCGAAGGCGCGCGTGCTGAGCAACGCGTTTTCTCTCATACTTATACTCTTCCGAAAGACAGACATCTTTATTAGAAAGAAGAAAGAAAAAAAAAATGGAGAACCGGAAATGGCCTAAGGCCCAAAAAATCCGATCAGTTGCACGGAAAAAAACGATAAAAAAACAAACGAAATACGCAAAGACATACAAGATGATACAGAGAAAGAGGAGGAAATACGACAATGAGCAAACTCAAGCATTAATGCAAACTACATGAGTTACAAGCTTGGCAAAGTTGGGCCACCCTGCATTGCAAAGAGCCATCGACACGCTACAGGCTACACGATCAGAAGGGCGAAGATTCGCCTTCTCCTGCTCCGTCTTCTCCACCGGGGGAGTGACCATCGTCGAGACAAGTGAGATGGTGTATGAATCTGCACACAACGACTTCTGCAGAACAATCTTGTCCTCCGACACCACGGACATGGACTTCCTCGCCTTCTTCATAGGAGCCTTACAACTCTTCTGGACTGAAATATATATCTAAGTCTTAAAACGTTCCACGCCTGAACTTACATGCGGTGGTGGTTGCGCACATGTGCACTCCGTCAGTTCGCACGAGCTCCATGCTCGCTTCGAGACAGCTTCCGACATTATACTCGAAGACGAAGCTCTGTTTGGCAGCGAGGCTCGAAACGAGAAGATTCTTGATCTTCTCCTTTCTCGTCTGTCCCGAAATCGAGTCCTGAAAGCAGGTGATAGTTAGTGAGAAAACCGTTCTTGGTACTAGTTCTAGTAGTAGTAGCAGTAGTAGTAGTAGTAGTAGTAGTAGTAGTAGTAGTAGTAGTAGTAGTATCCTCTTTAATTTCATGTTCACACTATTCTTTTGCATGATAAATACTATTATTATTATTATTATTAGTAGTAGTAGTAGTAGTAGTAGTAGTAGTAGTAATAGTAAGGTTGTTAGAGATGAAAGATGTTGTTATACACACCGGGCGGAGAAGGAACAGAATGCACATGCGCCTTCCGTCAGGCGACTCCAACTTCAAGCTGGTGACGAGGTCGGCGAACGAGTTGGGAGGATCACCATCAATCGGCGTGACCGAGACTCCGGCGAGGGACTTAAAAGGGCTGACATTTCAAACACACGCATACTCCGAGCATACCTCTCCCAGGTACTCTTGATAGACGAACTTGTCCGCCGCCAGCTTGGTCTGCGCATGGCGAAGGTTAACGTATCGAGTGTGGTCCGACTTGCGCTGCTCCTTCTTCGCCTTCATCTTCTCGTGAATCTTGCGACGGGCGACTCGAAGGTTCTAGGCAAAGTGAGGTCATCGATGTGGGCGTGTGTGTGTATGTCTGTGTATGTATGTGTGTGTGTGTGTGTGTATGTGTGTGTGCTTGTGTGCTTTGTTTGTGATTGGCAGAGCATACTCACATCGGCCAGCGCACTCCCTCTAGTATCTTCATCAGCATCCTCGTGGAACCTAAAAAAAACATAATTACATGGCAGCGAACTTGGAAACTACTTACCGCTTCAGTACTCCAAGCGCCTCGGCCGCATCCTCCTTCCACAACGAGTTCAGGTTCTCGAACATGTTTGAGTGAGACAGAGAGAGATCCGGAACGACGGCCATGATGGCGAGAAAGGCTTCACGAAGGGCCGCAGGCAACAGAGCCACCTTGTACGGTCCCATGCTGAAAAAAAAAATGAATGCTAATCTTTGCTAGTAGCTAGATAGCATCGCTTTAGAGCACTTCAAACTTACTTGTATCCCGAAGTAGTAGGGATAAGCTTCTCTTCAACGAGATAGCGGCCCAAGATGTCCAGCACACAGTCTCGAGGTTCTTCGACATCTTCCTTCTCAATGCGAGCACTGGCCAACAGAGCCTTGAGGTGGATGTGTATGTTGTCCACGGCATTGACCACCTTAAAGGGGGGCCTCTAAAAGAAGCAACCTCTAACCGAAAGTTTTAAAATTCGATGAAAAATTTTTAAACGATTCAAAAAGAAGAATGTAGCTTTTGGCTTAATTCCTTTCGCTAAATACAATAGCGTCGTCGTTGGAAGAAATTTCAAAACATCATTCTCGAATGCCATTAATTTTTATTGTTTTTCCCTTTGTTTTCATACTAATTTCCACAAGATCTTTCATATAAGCTTCACTTAAAAATCAATTCCATGTCCCTTTAAAACAATGAAGTTAGACTCCACTAGGGTCAATAAATACCCGATCCCTCGACGACAGAATGGCACGAGACAGTTCTTGGTCAGCGACACTCAGCAGCCGTTGCGAAAGCATCGAGAGAACGCCACCCGCCGGCAGAGGGACGTAGGTCTTCGATGGCGGCCGATCCGCGTACGCCTCATTGAATTCTTCTTCGTGAGCATCTCCAGACAACAGAACCAGCTTGATGCGAACGGTGACGTTCTGAATGAAGTTCGGGGTATTCTGTATTTAAGCAGGTGCTACCTCCAGTTCCGGACACTCTCCATGCTTTTCCAGATAATCCGCCAGGGCGGCCAATCGATGATTACCTGGAAGAAGGTCTAAATTATTGGAGCAAGATAACGCGAAAACACACCCTCCACCATCATGCATCGAAATCGAACGAGCGCCGACGCGCCAATCGGCTTCCAGATCATGTTGTCCAACCGGAAATGCTTCTCAAGCTCCGTACGCGTTGTCACGGCGCATCTGGGCAGGTATATATTAAAACCAAACTCATGCTTTTCATAATCTTACGGAATCATTGCGGAAATCAACGCAGGGATTTTCTTGCCGTCTTCGTTGTACACCTTG
>LS822561.1:30022-50213 GCA_900490955.1 Micoletzkya japonica
GGAGGCCAGAGGGAACCAAGCGATTTGTTTGTGTGGAGTGACGTTCCAATCGAGAGGAAAGGGTTAAATGGGGGTAATTCAATCGATCAGGAAAACTCGGATAAGTCAGAGGATAAAAGATCAAGACGTCCCGCTTACAGCAATGATCAAGCTTCATAGAATGAATGCATTTCCAGAGTGATGCAGTGTTCCCACAACATATTAAGCGTTGAGAAACTGCGAATTTTCTCTAAAACATTTCCTACTTTCTGAACCCCAATTTTCGCTGAAAAAGCAGCGTAGATTACATACAAGCTCATTGAGTATTGGAGGAAAGGGGACGCTGAAAAATCTTTGCAGCGCTCTCCGCTAAATACAGTGAAACTCTCTTGGCAAAATGCCAGCTTAGACTAAAGGCCGGCTCCGGCTGAAGTGTTACGGTGGTTAGCGGACAGTGCTGCATAGATTTTTCAACGCTACCTCGAGACTACTTGGAGAATATATTCTATATTTTAAAATCTGGAAATCGAGATTAACAAGGAAGACAAATAATAGAATAGTCTTCACTGTTACAGATGGGGTAGGGACGGGGTCAACGCCTTTCATGGGCTGATTCCAGAACTGCGTGTGAGAATGCGTGCAGGTGCTTGATAGAGATAGCGACTAAGACTGACTGAGGGATGATTGCACGTGGAGGGGCGACTGAGGCTTTATGAGGAGGGGATTTCAAGAAGCGGCCTTACACAGCGATTGAAGAGGGACAGGTTGAAGGGCAATAATTTAATAGCGAACCGACTTACAAGAGGCCTGAGGGACGTGAGTTTTGATTGCACGTGAGAGGGGCGATTGAGGCACTCTTTCTGTGGAGTAGTCGGGAAGGTACCAAGATGGAACGGGCATGAATGTGAGAAGAGACACATATTCGCTTTTCAAAGCTTAAAAGCTGTACTCGGGAAGTAAGCGGGTGAATGGACGATTTCTGGACAGATCGAGGGGACGGTGGGCTAGAGTTCCGCTAACCTCTACCTCAATCGCCTGATAAGATTGGTTGGGATAAATGAAACGCCTAATTGCGAATAGGGGTTAGAGATTGACTCTCTTCATTATTTTCAATCGCATTGCGTTTTGCGAACGCTCCTTTCTAACCCATATTTTCTTCTTGGATAATGAGCTTAGAAGTTTGTCGACGGCCTATTATTCCTTCCCTTTCCTCACTTTTCGACCGCCAAGCTGATCCTGCGATTGGATTTCTAACATCTATCTGGTTATGGGTTAGAAGAGGGAGGAGAATTAGCGGTTAAACATTTAAAGGAGCCGGACCACGAGTTTCTGACCATATTGGTTCTATACGTCATTCAGTAAATCTAATCATCCTGATCGGGTATTCCGAGTTTTATGCGATTTCATTCACTCTCCGCGGAGTAGTGAAGGTGCAAAGAGTAACGCGCTTTTCACAAAATTGGATATATTAGCCTCCTGAGAAGAGGTACAGCTCTGATTCATTGCCAGATCGATTTTTCACGTTGTTCCGATCATTTTAGTAAAAAGAACGGTCGGAAAAGATGGGCGGAAAGGCCTAAATTGATATATCAGGGTAGCGCTGGGGGCCGGCTCCTTTAATGGGTTACGGGAACTCTACGGTGGACTGTGGGGAGAGTTATGATGAGAGAATGAGGAGAGTTATCCTGATTATGCACTGCCCCCGTAGGTATATTCAAGCTCGCCCATTCATAAGGATATGTTCTCTTCAATGGACAAAGGTAGAAAGGAGAGGAGGCATAGTAGGGAGTGGTGCGTGGTCATTGTGTGTGTGGTAATATTCATAGTTAGAAACAGCATGTCCATGAGTGTTAGTTGTAGTTGGCCACTGGAGGAAGAGTGGTGACACCCTCTCAATACAGTATCCCCTTGCTCGGCTCAGATTCGTGCCTATGAATGAAGCTGTGACTGGTGCGACTGTCGACTAGCCTTCATTTGCTCTACGTGAGCATGAATTCTGAAGATTCTGGTGTGCGACGGTTGCAAGGATTGTTCGGGGTGAACAGACGAATTGGGATGGGAGAAGACTACTCGGCCAAGGGATGGCGAAGAGTCCACAGTATGGTGAGTGACTGTATTGGTAGAAAGGACGGGGTTGACTGGAGAAGTGCTCGGATTCGGATGCCCTCTACTGCAAACGGGGCAAACGGTGAGCCAACGCGAGATGTGAAGAAATAGAGGACTGTAGTACTAGAGGTGAGGGTATAAAAATTGGGAAGCAGGGGGGACTGATTGGGGATTATGGCAAATAGACATAGGTACTCCTTTACTCGATCGATTTCATGAAGCTCATACTCGTGTCACCAATTTAATCGAAAAAACTTCAGGTTTAGCTAATCAACTTTGAAAGTACAGGGAAAAGCGAGGAAATAGCCGGTCGAATTTGTTCGATAACGGCAGCCAAGAATTTTCGGTTAGGGGAAACACTCTCTAGGAAGAACGATGAAGTCGGTTTAGAGGGTAGTCCCTCCCTCCTACCATCCCTCTCTCCTCATATATTCGTTTTTGTAAGCATGTAGAAAAATTGACCCATTTTCTCTCTATCTCCTACCTTGGGGAACTCAGCTCTTGCTAGAGCTCGTATTACGCCTATCGGGGAAAAGCGAAGCATCCTCCATCACTGCCCTCCACTCCAGTCCCTTTCAGTTTGTGTTATCTCCCACCACTCTGGAGACTACATCAATCTATTACTAATCATAATTCTACTTGCCCGTGATAAAATATATAAATAAACATGAACTTACTAACGTTCCAGTAAGGTGATCGGACTCCTGTTTGGTGTCACTGTTTTCCTGACAATGATGTAAAGACTGAAACATATGTTTTCCTTATTTAAATGTACTCAGTAAGATGGCTCATGATTTAGCTCGTTCAAGCTGACCTCCTTGGCAATAAAGTTGATGAAGTTGTTCTCTCGTGAATTTGACTAGCCGTAGCAGCCGTAGCAATTCCAGAACATAGGGAGAGCATACTGTATAAGAGATCAGCTGAAATATTGTACTATTGTGATTCAGCAAAAGGAAAACAAGCAAAGCATTCAGCGCAAGTTACCTTATAACTGCTCATCGTTTAGCCCAGGACTCACCTCACAACACAGTTCCGTTCAGTGGCTATTCAAATTCGGATTGGACGATTGTCGTTGGTCATGTGGTCGCAGTTCCTAGAACAGTGATGCTTGATCTTTTTCTTCGAATTGACGCTCGAAATTTCAAGAGACGAGCGAAACCTGCAATAAATGGCCAGAAGTTAAGTAGGGATGAGATTTCCCCTCGTGAAATTTTATGAAATATTTCTCTTTGAGGCCCAATACTGCCCCTTTACCAGAATCATCTTTCAAGAAGAGAAAAAAAACTAACTCTTCTTCGGTGAAGAGCATGTCCTGCGGCGAATGTTTGTGCGTACATTCATCATTGGAGACACTCGTACACATATCCTGAAAGTATGGATGACACTGAGCGGGCAGTACAAAAATATATTAACTTAGAGTTATTTATAGCGTGTGATCGAAAGATATTCAACGCTAGAAAGGGAGGGAAGCCGGAGACAGGAACTGAATGGGAGGGGAAGGGGAGACATGCCTGTGGAATTGAGTGATGCGGGTATGGTAGGTGCTAAGTGGCGGGTACACAAAGGAGGAGAAGGCGAGGGATGAGAACGGGTAAGGAAAGCGAGAAGTGGGCAAGAGTGGGAGCTATGGCAGAGACGCGCGGAGGAGGGATGGAATGATCGGAGGGGAGTGATATCGTGCATACTACAATGAGAGACTGATGAGAAAAGATCAATTGGAAGTGAGTCCTTGCAATATTATGACATTATGTGAAAACCGCCGAAAAAATCTGAAAACGTAGTGACTTCTCTAAACAAAACGTCAATCATGTATCTGAGAGAGAGGACTAATGCGCATGCTATGCGGCAAATTAAAACGCATTATTCTGTGGGTTCTACTTCTTTCAGTCAGATAGTTTTTCCCTCTGTAAGCTCATACTACTTTAATCAATATACCTGTCTTCTGCTTTACATAGCTCTCTCATCGCAGCTGTTATAGAGACTCACGAAATTTCTAGGGATGTTCTGCGCAACAGGAGGATAGTCACTAACACCTGTTCTCTACCAGTCTATGCTCTCTTAATAAGGTACACTCTCTCCATCATTACGCGATCATCCAGTGTAACAATTTACCGACCCTTCTTGGATAGCATGAAAAGGCATTATGCTGACGAACGCAAAGGATGGACTAATCATGAACGTGAGAAGAACCCCGAGCCCATGCCATTGTTCCAGGTAAATTTTGGAGGATTGTTACCGACCGTAGGACAGATAGTGAACATCCTACTGATACTCTGTGATCCATAATCCCATTGACCTACCCCACCCCGATGTTTCTCTATGAGATCGATTAGTCAAAGTGATCCTAAATAACAACTGAATATCATTCCCCATAATAAGCCTTTCGCTATTATTTCTTCCAGATTGAAGTATTGAAAAGGAGAAGCCAATTCTATTGTTTTAGGCGAATGGCCAGTGAGAGGGGACTAATAATAACACTTTATTGTAAATTAGAAAGAATTGAAAAAAATGTCCGCCTTCTCGCTCGCTGAAAGCATCGTCGGATATTGTCACTGGTCGTCTGTTATCCCCCTTGTACTAACCCCATGGTCCTATTTTTTTCGAAACCCGTTGTCTTATTTGTTGCCCTAAAAGCAACAGCCGGTGAACATCCGAATGAACGCTACTCTACTCATGACTATGACGAATATGACGCTTACTCTACTCAGAATATTTTATTCCCTTTCGCTAAAACCCTGCATAATTCCGAGGTTGTCACTTACTTGACGTCCACGCTTTACACCCTTCATCAAATAGTGGGCCATCGGACACTTCCAGATACGGGTTGAAATGAAATTCTAATTCTCCACGGCATCATAATATCTGGTATCTTTTGCTATATAGAGCTTTTGAACTGATATCATAACGTATTGTGAATCGCCTGTAGAATATAACCAGCGAATAGCTTGTCAGGTGGTGTAAAAGTGTATGGAAGAGCGATCAAAATCACTAAGCAGCCTATTCCTCTATTCACGACGTACCTCGAAGCGCGGAACGTCATCCTGGTGAACTCGCACCAATCCCGAATGAAGAGGGGAGGGAGACCGGCCTTATTTTCTTGTAGAGCGAGAGCTGGAATAGGTGGAATAGACTAATACTTTTGAGTCTTTTCAGAAATGAATGCTAAGTCGCTATTGCCCGCTACAACCAGTCAAGAGTGAAAGCGGGCTGCGAGTGCCCGTTTCAACCATTCAACCTCTTTTAGAGCGTGAACATACCGGGTCCCGGATGTACTCTACGTCCGCGGAGCTTCTTTCGCTCTTCAAGAACCGGTTGGGGAACGGCTGCTCGAAGGCCCACTTCAGTTGGCGACGGAGGAACTGCTCTACCTAAAAGCCACAATATTCTAATCTAATGCAAATCCTTTTGAAAGCACAAATGTCTCTTTCCTGATACACTGGATAAGTGCGTCGCACAACCGGTTATTAGGAAGAGAAGAGGAAAAGAAGGCGCAATAACTAGACTCGAATGTTTCTCTAGTCTTGTGTTGTTTGATATATATGCAGGAAGGTACGACTTCGCAAAACTTCTTACCGATTTCACCGCGTCCTGGCTCTTAAGGAACTGGGCGATCTGCAATTGTCGAATTTCATGCGTCAAGCATGGAAGTATGCTTACCTTCTGTCCCTTGAACAGGACGTTCTGCTTCACTCACGACGGACCTGGTACTTGGCGTACTTGACAAGTATCTGAATAATGACATAAGGAAGAGCGAAAAGCATAGAAGAGAAATCAAGTAAATTCATTCCTACTTTGACTGCAATGACTTCTTATCGTTTCACTCTATCGTACTAAATAGGAGTGATGGTAACCGATGGAAAATCTTGCTAATCCATAATATTATTAGGTGGTGAAGCTCGCCTGGCTGTCTTTCGAGGAGAGTCCCTCTTCCTCATTGTCCTCACATGTAGCCGACCTGAATATCAGACGATTATTGCGGCCAGCAAACTGTTCCATGTACTAATGTACTTGTTATGCTGCTTATTCTGATTGCGTTACACTCTTACGTGTCAATTTAGATCAGCAGGGTTCTTCACAGATCACATGCTTCACTCAAAATTATCGTTTCACTTCGAATGTCGCAAGCTTTGAAACACGTCTGCGGTGAATGCGCAGAATGATCGGAATTTTAGAGGAAAATTTACCGCGAAAGTCTCTCCGGGCCTTCCAGTCCACTGCTTGTCCCATACCGCCTCGCCTTCCGACTCCCTCGTGCCCCCTATACTTGACGGTTATGATATCTTCACGCCATTAATAAATTGTAAGCAAACTATGCATGCAATAGGATTACTTACCAGTCCACAAGGAGGCAAATAAATCGATACCTGTGAATTGTGCGAAAATGCGGTAAACTGAGTGATTTAGTATTATTTATAGGAAATAAATAATTTGAGCATAACTAAACTTACAATTAGTGAGTTTCCATAGTTCTCTGTACAATATTTCACTGTAAGTGGTGGAGGGATTATTGACCGACGGGTTAGTGTTTTTTTCGTGACCCTAGGAAAGAAAGTACCTCTTCGTCGATGTTCCTCCGTCTTCATCTGCCCGAATCTGCGTCAGACCAGAGGGACGCGCTTGTAGACAGGGGTCTAATAAAATGAATATTAATATTAAACTATGGGAACTACACGTACCTGCTCCACCGTGTCGGGACGCAGTTTCGAGTCTTCTTCGAGAAGGGGGTCCTCCTCCTCGCTCCCTTTACCACTAAGAAAGTCTTTTTATCCTCATTTTCGCATGGAAGGGGGAGCCCCTAAGTATCAGGTGACGAGATATGAGGCGTATCATATCTTATAAATCCTCTTCGCATCGGTAACTTATAAGCCACTCAAATAATATAGCTACGCGGCCTTGCCTGTACATAAGCAATTTTTTACAGTCTCTCCTTTTCTACGACGAGGAAAATTACCTAAGCGATAAAGGTGATAAAAAACTCACTTTCATATTATGATTGTTGAATGTAGGCAATATTCCGCGCTCGATGATCTGAAAGTAATAATTCGTACAATATTGGCAATGGTAAGAAGACCAATGATGCAAATCAATGTGAAGAGTAGCGCGAGGATGGTCCTTCGAATCAATGCCCATTCAACCTCTCATCTTCTCTTTTTCTCTGGTCTCTCTACTGCGCACGAACACTCTCTCTCTCCTCTAACAGTCCACCGAAGGAGACGAAGAGAGCTAAGAGGGCAGGGAAACGGGGGAAGGATAAGCAAAGGGAGGAGCAGTCATAAACACATCGCAACAACTTGCTTTCTCGGGTTCGGCGGACCATGACAATAAACCCACCCCGATGACATAGTACTCTAGTATTGTTATTTTGTTCTTCATGTCTATATGCAATACTCTAGCGCCGATTACTTGTGTATGGGGGTGGTCGAAAGCTCCGGAAACCGAGGGGATGGTTGGGACAGGATACGTGGGTCAGTGATGGGAATTGGGAATGGTGTTAGGAAACCTAAAACTTCATGTGATTTTAATTTTATATAGCCAAACGTTTTCTTATCCATGTGACTTGTTCGTAAAACTCAGTTGAGAAATCATGATCGTCGCAAGCAGGCAATGTCTGGTGTAGAGGAATGTAACGGAGATAAGGAGGAGGACCGCATGAGAGATAACAGTTGGAGGTAGTCGGATGATACAAAGGAAGATTAGAAGTGCCAAGAGGGGAGCGGGGAATGAAAGTGTGAAGAGGGATGGATATCTATTTATGAGCGGAGGGAGCTCATGTGGACGAAAGACTATAGATCGTAGAGGAGAGAGGGAGGAGAGAGACTCAAAGCATCTATGGGACGCGAAAAGAGAACGGGGGTCTCTAAACTGTATTTCGGGCTTGCGTTGGATTTATCTGAAATAACGTTCTTCTATCGCTTAGTACTTCTACTTTTCCTTAAGAAAACATTACTCCTCTTAGTAATCGTTTAAGCTTTGTTCACACGAATACGGTAAGTCGTCCGTTGTTATATCTGACCCATTAAGGTAGCACGCAACGCGTGATTGACGCGATGCGTGACGCGACCCGCGGATCTCCCCCGTGGCTAATATTGAGCGCATGTCAGCGTCCCTCCACTATCAATATCTCTCGAACTATTTTTTAATTCTCTTCAGCCTACTCAATCTCTCTAAAGCCTACAAGAGTTGCCAACTTCGCGCCTTCCAATTTTACATTGCTTTATTCATTAGGTTTCCATCGTATTCCCTAATCCCATTTCTACCGTACCACAGTGCAATTGAACATCGTATTCACGCTAATTTTCATCTTCTTTGCAGAACGTCTCTGCAAACAAACTCCGTCATGGAATATGTTCTACAGAGGGACAAGTACAAGAGGTGAGTAGTATGAGCAAGTAGAAGAGATGCCCTTAGATTTTCCAGGACATATTTTGCTTATTTCAGTTTTCATGAATCATAGGTACTTGTGTAGGTGGCACTGTGATTTCATCGGGATTTAAGAATGTGTTGTAGAGGTAATGAAATCGTTTCTTGAAGGTCTTCCGACAGAAATTCGCTCTACTGAGTTCTCCTGTTCTGGAGGAAATTCAAATGAGTGGTCTACCGTATTGCAAAGTCATGCAAAGGAGTCTCAACCGGAAATGCGGAGCTCACTTGAACTAATTGTAAGCCGTAGCGTCTCATTCTATGCTCACCAAGGTGAGAGTAGCCGATCAATTTGAATATTGCCAAGTATTGGGCAAAGGATTTTTTACTTACGCCAATTAGTAGACAAACATAAGCACCTTATGGTCTAGAAAAAATCTGCGGGGTGTGATCCGTTTACGTAAAAAACATAAGTATGACTATTTCAGAATCTGGAACATCGATCTCGTCTGCCAACATTGAAAAGGCACGCATACGGTGGCAGTGGTTCGTCTAAGTTAAAGAAGTAAAATAAAAGAAGTGAATTTTGGGAAACACAAGGTTACAGCATAGTTGACAGAGGTTTACAAAATAGATAGATAGTTTATCCGCACTTTACATGGAAAACACGATGACTAGAAGGAAAAGAACGGGAAAAATACAGAAAGTAGGTTTAAGAGAACACAACAAAAGCTCAATGGTTAAGATTAGTTAATTAGAATTAGTTAATAAAAGAGGTACAACGTGAATTTTGAATGAAACAGGTGATAGGTTGAAAGAAGAATCAGCTAAACTATTCGAGGGTTTTGTGCAGAGAAGAAATAGGACTAACCAAAGAGTGAGGCAAAAATGAATGGCGGAAGAAGAGTTCTCCAGATACCCAAATATGAAATAATGGGATAAAGCCTACACACAATACTCAGAAAAGTTTTATCTCTGTCCCTACCTCCGTCTATCTCGACTTTCCTCTTTCTACATTTCGCCCTATTTAGGGGTGGAAGTATGATCCCTGTTGTCTTGTGTAAATGTAGAACAGATCATACAACAGTTCTCCTCGTCCATCAATCATTCTTCAATATTGTTATCCTCCACGCCACTCTACGTTTGCTCCTCGTCGCCTACTTCACCCAATCCGTCCCTGCAGTCATTCTTCTCAGTCTCTCTTTCGTCCTACGGTGGGTCGTCGTAATCCCGATCATTCTCCATTTTCCTCTGGGCAACTCCAAGCAAGTCCTCTTGCTCTTCTCTCATCGACCAAGTCTCCGCTCCATACACCTTCTGCATTATTCATGAGTCGAACAGGCCCTTACCCTTCTTTCAGACGAAGAGCACGATCAGTGAAAAAGGGGTGATCTTGGGCCATACGACACACCACAACCGAATCCTGCTTATGGCCTACTTCTTGCAGTTGAGCTTTAAACTGAGTGTTCCTCCAAAGAACGTCGCTTGCTGTACTGAATCGTATATCTTCCGATTAACTAGCGCAGGGCGTCGTGCGGAAGTACAACTCTCTGACTTCTTCGCATTGATCTCCAATCCGAATTTCGACGTCGCCTCTTCTAATTTCCCTATGATCAATCCAATCTCTCTTGTCTTTTCGAGCAGACATAGGTTAACCGCATACTCCAGGTTTTCAACATCGTCCCCTCCACTCTCAATCTACGTTCTTCCCGGTCGATCTCCCTCATTGCCGTCCGATGTACAACGTTGAATTGCTTCAGTGGTATGGGTAGGGGGGATCACCTTGCTTTACTCCTCTTTTTACATCAACTGCTCTTCATTCGCTCGCACTAGCATCGTGGCTTCTCCGTATATCCTCTTCAATGGACTCACGAATGTTGGGTGAAGAATCCCTTCCAAGATGAGCGAGTTCCATACCACCGGCCATTTAACCGAGTAGAAGTCCTTCTCGAAGTCGAAGAGAGCGATGTATACGGGTAATTGATATTCAGTACTCTTTTTAATAACCTCCTTATTTGAGAGAAAATTATCGAGGCAATGTACTTTATTTTTGTGATTGTTTTGAAGGTAAGAAGGGAAATGATAGAAGGATAAGGTAGATGAGAGGGAAGGTGAAGGGAGGCGAGTCGATCGATATGGCGATTGAAAGATACGGTAAATGAGAGAAAATGTGAAGTGAGGCGAGTCGTTGGGAACTGCTTGCAGCGCACCCCGCTAAATACAGTGAAGCTCTCTTAGCAAAATTCCAGCTTAGGCTAAAGGCCGGCTCCCGCTGGAGTGTTACTGTGATTAGCGGAAAATCTCTCAATGTACACTCGAGACTACTCGGAGGATATGTTTTATGTTTTATTATCGGCAAGCCGAATTGAAATTAACAAGGATAACATGTTATAGAATATTCTTCACTATTACAGATGGGGTAGGGACGGGGTCAACGCTTTTCATGGGCTCCTTCCGTAACTGCGTGTGAGAATGCGTGCAGGTGCTTGGTGGAGATAAGACTTCTAAGACTGACTGAGGGATGATTGCACGTGAGAGGGGCGATTGAGGCTTTATGAGGAGGGCATATCAAGAAGCGGCCTTACACAGCGATTGAACAGAAGAGGGACAGGTTGAAGGGCAATAATTTAATAGCGAACCGACTAACAAGAGGGGAGATGAAGACGAATTCGAATGAAAGAATATACGGGAAAGATACTATGTGAACCGGTAGCATATTTACATAGCGATCAAAATAGAGGAGATGCTGCATCAAAGATATTGAGGGAATGGGATCAATGACAGAGGGGATATAGCAAGAACAGGGACTGGGGATGAGAGAGTTTCAGACAACGAACGGAGAAGGTCCTATCAGTGAGGAATGGCTCGATGAATTAGCGTAAGGTACCTATGATACGATAGTGAGCAATTCGGGAAGGGAACAATAACAAGCAATTGAGATATACGGTGCTTACTAAACGGAGTATACAATACATTAGTGCATCCATAGTCTTACAGACTCGGGGATGGAAAAAATGGGAAGTATGGAAGCAGAGAGGTTCTTCTGAGGCTTAGGAATGGAGTGACCATGAAGTACTTCCAGATAGGTGGGACCCGACCAGTTAGCGTAGTTATGTTGAATGCATTAGAAAGGGGAAAGGCAAAGGAGGATGTACAACGAGCATATATTATCTTGGGAATAAGATCAGCACCTGTGGAACAGGAATGGGACAGCTTACACAGGAAGATGTAGACATCGGCACATCGATAGAGGTAATTTAACGAGTGGGTAGAAATAATAGACAAGCGACCGTAATCGGATACCAAGTGAGAGAGCGCTTGATCAGAGTAAAAAATTACTATAAGAGAAATCATGCAAAACTTTAAAGATTGATGTGTGAAGTACACAGCCTAACGTACTATTCTTCAGTGCTGGCAGCAATAACACCGAAACCTAGTGCAACAACAACTATAGTCGAACATTCTTCTCCTTTCCAGCTGCTTTAACATGATAATCTGCTTGCATGCATCTCTGAATGAAACCATTATTTTCGTAATGCTTGAAAGCCCAATATCGTAATATAGTGTCCTATTGTATCAATAAGGTTATATATACATACTAAGTTATGGACGGAAAAACAGAAAAATTGGTCCTTTTGCTCCTCTATGATAATATTGTGATATGAACAATATTATTTGAGCATGCTCACCTTCATGAGATGCATGACGATCGCAATCTTCGTCTTCATTTTCACCGAGCAGTCGTTGCACGTGTATACTGGATGCGTCTTGTGTACGACACTCGCATGAGTATGGTGCTCCAGGTTAATATCCTTCTCGACGTAGCTACAGTTTGCTACTGGACAGCGACGAAGGCACGCAACAAGCTTGCGGGCTCTGCGGCGCACTTCTGCCTGTAATTACGTATTAGGAGTTATAGATGGACAGCCCAAATACGGGATCAATATAATGAAATGAGATCGAAGACATGACTTCTTCTCGTACTCTCTTTTCCGTGAGACACGGTTGGCGCAATGCGTGAAATAGGTAGCAAAACTTTTTTCTATTGTATTATTGGCCTAAGATAGGTCTGGTGAAGATATGTTTCGCTTACCGAACTGATGTTCGGACGTCCTGAATTCCATGCCACAGCACGCCACATAGCCTTCTCTTTGCATCGCTTCTAAATAAAGAAAATAGAATGTCTATGTTATCGTAAATACGTAGGTGAGCGAAATTTTTAGCTATTATGATATGCAGTGTCTTTTCCGTCTATAGTTTCTGTACAGTATCAAGAGGCAACTCAAGATTTATCGTCAACTGGGACTGACAAGGGAAAGGCCAGAGATGATCTCCGCGGTTAGACATGTCACATAGTGCGTTCGGTAGCTCTTTAAAAATGCTATCACCCCATCTAATTTGTTTTTTTTTTGCTTGAGCTTGCCGTTTTTGAGAAAATTAATGTTTGTAAATCTAATGTCTACTACGAAAAGCTCTTTCACCACTAGTGGAGATCTCTATGGTAAGGCGAACCAGCAGCTTGTGTAGCGCAGCAGGTAAGGAGTCGAAAAGTAATCAGGTCGGTATAAGTTCGGATCCTCTTACTGGGTAGTCTTTTGCACTTTTTCTTATTCCCTTCACGTCAAAATACAAGTTTTTTCTTCATGAAAAAGTCAAAACCTGAAATTACGAGAAGCCTAGTTTGGTGTACAACTGTTAATCAGTGACATTTTTTGTATTGCTTTTTTTAGAATGAAAAGGAAAAGGAAGCAGATCGATACCATGCGAAATCAATTTAATATTTTCGGAAAATCAGTTACTGATTTTGGAAGCGTGGAAAAGGGAGGAAAAAGCTTATCACATCAAGGGGATTGAACCTAGAGCCCTTCTGATTTGTAATCCGACCTTTTACCTACTGCGCCACCCAACCGACTGGCTTCAGAAGCTCTACAGCAACTCTACAGCATTATGAAACGTGAACGGTTTTCACTGTTTTTTTTAGAAAATCGCGATTTTCTCGAAAACGGATAGCTTAAAGCAAAAAAAACAAGTTAGATAGGGCGATAGCATTTTTAAAGAGCTATCGAACTTACCATGTGACATGTCTAACCGCGGAGATCACCTCTGGCCATTCCCTTCACGGCATTCTACAACATCAAAAAGCGAACAACATAGACCCAGAAACTAGATTACGTTGAGAATAAATACGCGAGTATTAGAATGGTTCGGAGACACTGTTTTGAGGATGGATATTAAAGGGCTATCTTTTAAAATTTAATTTTAATATTTCCCGTGAGGGGCTATTCGCAAAATCGCAAATATTAAATTAGCACTACAGTTTCGCGTTTTGATATTTTTGGCTTGGTTTATAATGTTGTGCCTTGTGAGTGGGTTTTTGAAGAAGATTTGAAGTGACCGCTCCTATCTATATTAAAGCCCCTCCTTTGGACCCAAATCGAGTCTTTACTCGAAAACAAACCAACATTGTGTTTCAGTAGAGATGTCCGGTGAGTTCCAACCGTGGAACACAGGCTGCAGAAGTGTTCCAGAAACCCATTTTCGATATGGCGTCTGAAATGCAACGAGTATTATCGATAAGACTCTCCTTTTTGTTGTTTTTTCCTCCCTTGAAATCTAGAAAAAAATCATTAGGAGACCGCCAAAACTTACTTGCGCCAGTGATGGTACAACTCGAGGTCGGTGAAGTTCTTGGGGCAACCAAATGGGCAGATGTTATTTGTGACCTATAGATTAAAATTTTTTTACGTCTCATAAATCTTTAAAAATTACCTTATTGATTTCTGGTTCCTTGGATTCCTGGCAAGGTTCTTGTCTTGTGCATATGAGCGCATCCTTCTCTTCATCAGAAACTTCAGCTTCGTCCTCTACATCCTCCTCCGTCGTTTCTTCTTTGGCATGACCAGTGTCCTTGCTAAAAATGAAATATATTGGAGTGTAAACTATAAAGTATCCCGAGCACGAACCACAGAACACCCGCTGTTCTTAATGGTCATGAAGCTCAAGAAGCTATAACCTTTCTCATGGAGTATAGAACTTTCGCATACCACATAGGAGAAAGTAGCAGCTAGATCCAGACTTCTATACCTCATGAGAAAGGGATAAGATCTTTTTCATGAAAAGCGCACCAACTCTTAGAAGTGACTAGCATATTAGAAGATATGCAAGAGTTGAGTGCCTCGACGTACGATGCAGAAAGTCATGTTGTGTGGAGGAAAAAGACTCGCTGTGACTACCTCACGAGAAGCGGGAATATAGTTTATGCATATTTCAGTAAAGAATGTGACATTAAAGGTGAATGAAAGAAATCAGACACTTACTCTTGTGCATCGGGCTCAGGGGTCCACTCCATCTTGATCCGCGGGATCTCCTCAGCAGTCAAACTGAAGTTCGTGCATAATTTAAAAGAGGCAAATAAGGTAGTATATTTTGCTCTTAACTGAAACGATGTTCCGATTTTATAAATTAACTAAAATAATACTTATATGTTGACTTTGGGTAAAATAATAATGTAACAAAGAAATGTGTGCATACCTCACATTATCCTCTTCATCTCTGAGAGATGTGTGTTCTTCGTGTCCGACCCGTTCTTCGCTTTCATTGCATTCCTTAAACGGTTGATGATCTTTTTTCAAATGAGAATTCTATATCTGGATTTTAGATGCAACGGCCTTTTGTTCAGAAAGGCGAATGGATTTAAGATCGTGGAACAACATGAGGTCGGTTGAAAAAAAATATACATCAGTTTTTTCATGTTTCATTGATATTCATTTAAAGAAACACTCCGTTCCTAACGCGGTTATTTTTCAAAAATTAAAGTATTGATTATCGGCTCCATGGATTCCTTGCGAGGCGCTTGACGTGTGCTTATGATCGCATTCTTCTCTTCATCAGCAACTTCAGCTTCCTCCTGTTCTTCGTCCTCCGTCGTTTCTTCTCTGGCATGTCCAGGATCCTCGCTAAAATAAGAATGAAATATATTGGAGAATAAAATGTATAGTAGTGTATGGTGTACATATGTCTATTGTGTTTGTTTACATGTTAGATATCATCGTTTTCTGCAACTCCGTTAACCGGATCAAGTCGTGTACTGAATAAAACACGTGGTCGATGTATGTTGTTTGCAAGCAAAAAGGGGCAGGTAGCAATAGCAGTGGAATGAACAGACGGATTCAAATTCTTCTATAAAAGACTACCTCGGAGCATCCTCTTCATCTCTCAGGGATTCGTGTTCTTCGTGTGCGGCCCGCTCTTCGCTTTCATTGCATTCCTTAATAAGTTATTGAGCAGTTATAGACAAATGGGACTGATATTGAGGACAATTAGAGTTGAGAGCTCGGCCAGGTGAAAGGATTTAAGTTAATTGAAAGTCGAATATTTTAAATTGTTCCAGTATAAAATACCATTCTCTCGTCCTTTATTGCTTCCCATTTCTGTCCGCTCCCGTTGTCAGGTTCCTCAAGTTACTCACTTAGCTTTTCTTCACCAATATTTTCAATGTTCAATTGTCTGTGCAACTGTGTTCCAAAATTCTATGCTATATAAAGCAATTTTGCGCATTCGTATCCTGCATAATTTGTCATGTTTTGGTTGGAATTGTAAGCATTCTCTCTATGATATCTACATTTCATTGATACCTCGGATCGCGCGAGATACTGTTCCTCTTCCACCTCTTCATGGCCTCTCCTCTGTCCCCTCCTCATCATCAATTCGACTCCATCCACCACGACATCAGCGAGAGTCACACCGGCGATTTCGTTGCGCCCCTTCGCCGAGTTTTTGCTCGTTGACACGAAATGCCGCAGGTCGCAAATGGCCGATGAGAGGTCCTGGAAGACAAAATACGTTCACAGATCTTGTGCTCTACTAGCTTGACTTCTAGCCTAATACATACCCCTATCACATCATCTCTAACATCAGAACGCCTTACTGAAGTAAACTCCTTGATTTCGAAAGGTAAACGTCTGAACGCACGCGTTTTGTTCATAAAACATCAAACCTCAAAACGGGCAACAGCTTCGAAGAGAACTGCAATCTTCTTCGTCGCCGCCCACACCTATAATGTATTTCGAGATATACGCGATACAAAAGGGAATGAAAATGATGTATAATTACCTTGCCATCGTCTGCCAGTGCCTCAGTCAAAGCAGAGAGGGTGGAAGCCTTGAACGAAAGCTGAAACAGTTCCATTTTCATCTTTTACCGGCTAGACACTGTGGGCGAACTGTGCTAAGGTTAGACGTAGATATGCGAGTTTAAACAGCAAGCTAACCTCGTCCTCGTCGCGTGCCATGACCTCGATACTAATGAAGAATGACGATTTGTAGGGACACTCGGGAGGGGAGAAGTAGAGAGCAGCGCCAGAGGGAGGCTCTTTTGAGTGACTGTACGAGGAATGGAATACGTCGTCCCGAAGCACCTTTCTCCACACACAACGTGAGAGGATGCGAGAAAGAGGGAACGAGGGGAAGGGAAATGCAGTTCTGTGAGAGAGTATACTGGTCACAAATCTCACGACACTATAAACGATATTCCTTCGAATGTTGTGGCCTGGATTAAGAAAACATGAATCGGTAATAGTCAGTTAGAACTTTAGGCTTAAAGAAATCTAAATTGGGTGGCTGTGAATTGCACCATCTTCACATAATTGTACGCATAATCGGATCCATTTGCCAATTTCTCTGATCACGTCTAAACACTCCTCATTCGTTGCATGGGGAGCACAGCAGAGTTATTGGGAAGCCAGCTGGAGTTAGGCCTAGGCGGTGATATGAAAGGTGGAGTGTGGGTGAGAAGTGGGGATAACTGTGAGAAGAGGGGACGAGACGACTTGGATGGGCAGATTACAGAACAGATGTGCTGGGAACACATTTTTGCAGAGAACGAGCAGGGAGATAGAAGCGTCGGAGAGAGAGGGACTAAGGGGAATGAATCGCTAGTGATCATTAACTCACAATCAGGGGATTGGGGAGAAAGTAGAGGTATGGTAGAGGGTGGGGAGCTTGCAAACAGGGGAAGGACAGGAGACCTAAAGGACCCCTCCAGGCAATATCTACCATATACATTTTTGACATCATTGGCTAGCTCTCAATGTCCTGAGTCTCATACTCTCTATTTTTAGTTGAAAATTCGCCGCTGCTGAGAAAAAGCTTTGCAAAGATTTGTCTCGCTGTCTGCGTCTCCTCATTCCTCTCTTGTCTCTCACAATCGATAAACCGCTCTTAATTGATTATCTCTTGAAATGAATGAGATGGTTGGAGGGACCCTTTAAGGAATGGAGAGAAGAGAGGGAGATGGGAAGAGAGCGAGATAATATTCCCCTTTTCATGACTCGTAATCGTTTGGGGGAGGGGGTTGATGCTCATTAGCTTGTGCTTTCCCGTGCAATAAAATGCTATCACTTCGCAAATAACATTTTATTTCAAGTCCAGCGAATTGTCGATTCGTCCCTTGCCGGGGGACATAGGGAATGTGGAGAAGATGGCGAAGGCGTCCTTCTCTTTTTGTGCCTGTAATTACGACCTTAGCATCTGAGTAACTTATTGCACTGAGACCTTAGCATCTGAGTAACTTATTACACCAATTTCACAAAAACAGCACCTGGTGAATCATTCACCACCCAGATTTCACCAGCCCGCTGGTGAATTGTGCGTCATTCACCAGCGGGCTGATGAAATTTTTGTGGTGAATGATTCACCAGATGCGGTTTGGTGGTGAAATTTCGATCAGTGTAGAGTTCATAGCGCGGACTAGATCACGTAAGCATTTCCTCGGAATGCCCCAGCCGTAATTACCTGTTCTTCGATCTCACAGCTTCCTTAGTAGATGTACGTGAGAAGTAAATCCACAACGTCCGCTTAGAGATCCACGATCTTCATTAAATTCTTCTTCGTCTCCACTGTCGAGTACCTCATGATGGCCTTGAGTACGGGCAGTATCGCAGCCACGACGAACACATGAACAACGAACCATCTGAAAGCAGGAGATCTAAAAAGCAGGACTCCCGCTAGTCATCCCTCAAGATGAGGGTAGGGTGAAGAGTATTCGGACACGACTCCATGTCCTTACTGCCCGTCATCCCTTACCCTCCTACTGTGACCTCCCCCTCTCTGGTAAGTCCGAGCTAACGTTGGGGAATGAATAAAAGATTATGTGAAAATTATGAAATGCTTGTCGTTAGAAGGGCGATAGAATGGGAGCGGAAGTAGAAGAATATGAAGAAGACGGGGATAAAGAAAAGAGTCTAGATGCAGGCACACAATAGCGAGTACGGTTTCTATAGGTGGAACCAGCAAGCCTTTGAAAACATGCTTATGTGCTCTCTGTACTATCTTGTGTTGTAAGCTATCGGTAACTGTTGTGAGAGTAAGAAGCGCAAACCGTAACCGAGAAACATCAGTTAAAGTAAGAAAAAGCCTCACCTCGTATCGTCGTCGACCAAGGTCCTTCTAGTAGTTGACAGATTGGCTTTCTGTAAAGGATAATGGAGGTTGAGAGAATGCCAGTTACTCAGGGGGGATAGGCACTAGCGCGGGGCATAGCTTATCAACTTGCAATAACACACAATGTTCGAAATGTTAAAAAATGTTTCGAAACGAAATGCTAGTGTTTGAGATCAATTCTTTACCGTTCTTATCGATTTCAGTGTTATTTTTCTTCATCTCGTTCGCTTAGCATTTGAATTGTTGCCAGAACATAGTGCACAGTGATAACTGGAAAGCAGAATTCCTTACCACATTATCGATTGTAGTTGTTAGTAGACGTTGAGTCGATGTAGGCGACTGAAGTGATTGAGAATAGGAATTATCAATAATAAATAGGGAGCAAGGAAAAGAGGGGAGAGAGAGACAAGACAAGAACCGTAATGCCAGCGGGAGTTAAGCTGAGGCGGTGATATAAAGAGAAGAGAGCGAGGTGGGAAGAGTGGATGGAAGTAAGAAGAGAGCAATGAATGAACGGAGTGGGATGGATAGATTATAGTGGAAAAGATGTGCATTGCTAAAAGGGCGAGAGAGGAGGAATGCCAGAGAATATAGAGACGATCTGAAAGATAAACACGCGCAGAAATGTATGAACTCTCAAACATTATATGATTGTGCGAATAAAAATGTGAATATGCGAACAATAACGAATATTTGCATAAGCTAAGCCTAATTGACCGCAATAACCATGTTAGATACGATTGAGGTTCTAGGAAACGAGGACATATCAATCAAAGTTATGCCGTCTATATTGTGTTGTCATTTTTGACCAGTGTTTGCACAGACTGTCGCACAGAGGATTATTCCTCGCACCCTCTCACTTTGTGTGTGGGAAAGTGCATCGGGACGACATTTTCCATTCCTCGTACAGTCACTCACAAGAGCCTCACTCTGGCTTCGCTCTCTACTGATCTTTAGTCTCCATACAAATCGTCATTCTTCTTTAGTTTCTATGTCATACAGGGAGGTTGCCTTATTTGTCTTCACCATTAGACAGTACGACTAAGCTACAATTACGCTCATCAAACTTCCAAGTTGTGTGTGTAGAATGCTTATTTAACCCTGTCGGAAGTTAGGGAACGAGAGGAAAATCAGGGGATTACTGCAGCCTGAAGAAACCTACGCCATGCTTAAGCGACGTTCATAGCGATAGTTAGTTGTCTCTCTGAAAATTGATTGAACTGGTGATTTATATCCCCCAGGTCAATATCATTCCGAGTTGTCCGGATAGTCCTCCGATCTCCCTCCATGCACTCCCAGCTCAACTC
>LS822561.1:62102-73957 GCA_900490955.1 Micoletzkya japonica
TCCTACACTCTCTGTATCCGGCGAGGAAAGCTTCTTGTCAAGGAGCTCCTCGAACTTGCTCAACAGCTTTGGGATAGCCGTTGACTGAGCCGAATACGTCTTTCTCTTCCTCTGGTCTTTCTCAACTACTTGTTGTTTGTTAGTCTTTGAGGCAGGGGCAATCTTGTCCGGAGGGTTAAGGGGAGGAGTGTTATCAATGCTAGGAGCTGCTGTGTTGTTGTCTGACTCCTTCAATGCCTCCTTCTCCTTCTCTTCTCTCTCCTTTTCTTCTTTCTCCGTCTCCTCTTTCTCGCACAGAAAGTACTGCTCCAGGAATTCTTCTCTGTCGTATGACATCTATAAACGAGTGTTAGCATGTGTCTGCGTATGTTGTTGTAAACTAGACCCATCTACCAACTAGTTTATTCAGACCTTTCACCTTCCTCTTCTACTTTCTCACACCCTTAGTGTGAATAGTGTTGAGAGGGACCGGGAGGTTCGTACCCGTGAATCCCACCGTCCCGTTCACATCCCAGACGGTGAAGTATCGGTCCAGGTATTGACACACGGTGGTGGTGTGTGTGTATACCCTTCCGAAGGCGGTCTTGGTTGTGAACATAATGGTGGAATCCAAGTCCAAGCCCTCCACCATTCGGATGTCATTGGCCGGTCTCTCCTTGGTCGCATACAGTTGGACAACGTCCCCTGCACGGAGAGCCTCATTGGTTCGGTGCCTAGCGTATGCCTCGCTGTGGGCATGGCTCCAGCTGTTGTATGAGGAGCCGATGCTGTAGAGAGGGGTCGACATCTACAAGTAGAGATGTCCTGTTGTTGCTCTACTGTTGGTTCCCAAGATATTGAATCGTATCCCCAATCGTTGACAGAAATAACAATATGACAGAAATCGTTTCGCGTCTTGCGCATTGCGTAGGGTATTTTTCAATCGCTGCTGTTTTCTCGCATACCACTATCTTCCACATCATTAATGTTCGCCAGTCAGGCAAAACTGCCACATGAATACGACAAGGATAGAAATTCGACACCTTTTGTCAAGTCTTGTGAGAAATAAATAAAATTAAAATTCACAAATGAGTGCAAAAACGAGGCGTTAGGCAAAATTAGGAACTTGAGGGAATGAACTTACAGTTTCATAATATTTCTCTGAGCAGCACTGTCGTAGAGCGGATGTAGGCAACTGAAACGGAATGGATGAAAAATTCGATATATGAAAGAGAGTAAAATACCGAATTATTATTTAATATCCTATGTTAGACAAAGATACGTAAGTTAAAGAACGGACTTAGAATGCAAGATAAAAATCGTTGGAATTTTATCTAAGGAAAGTGGAGGAGGAGATATGAGGAAAAGGTTTGAATAAAAGCATAGAGTGAATAAAGAATGAGCAGAGGGGGATGGAGATGTTTCGTAGGTACAGATGTCGAGAGGTGTAATGAAGGAAATGAGAGAGAGAGAGAGCGTGTGTGCTGCAAGTACGTCTTGCTAAACAGCTAATTTATCACATCATGTTCACAGAGAGAGAGGGGACACAATTGCCAGGCTCTCCCCCTTCTCCCTCCCTCTAATTTAGTCTCCCCCGCTATATTCGATCTTTTTTCGCATTCCGATTGAAAATGGCAAATCGACAATTTGTTGCTGGAATATTATTACGGATCTACGTCAAAATAAAGATCATAGAGGAATTTCAGGAAAATGCAAACAGGATTATCATTTGAATAGACAACTTATAGAATACAATGGTTTATGCATATCACAAGGAAATGCGAATAAGAACAATGATAAATATGTAGGCAAAGAGAACTCTGTGAAGGTATATAGCTATGCGTCATTTACATATTTCATGTACTCACTAAACACGAAATCTGTGAAGGACAGGGCCTCTTCGGCGAATAGTTGACCTATTCGCTTCGAAATGGACAAAAAATGTCGAAATTGGAATGAGATTCCGAAGTGATGATAACAATTAATAGCAGCTGTATTTGAGAGATACATAGAAAAAAGATTTTGGAAAGAACTGAAAGCTTCAGGAATAGTAATTTCTTCAAAGAAGCAAAGGCTTCGTAATAATCTCGAAAGAGCATGACAGTTAACGTTGAACTCTGCGTTGTCTTTTCCCTTTCATGGTCAACCCACATATCGTCATGAATTTCTTAGCCGTCCTGACAATGAATGGATCGTGTCTCAAAAAAAATGTTTGTGATATGAAAGGCGAGGAGTACAGATTGTAAGAGTGAATGAGAGTAACATAGTGAGGCAGCAGGGAGAAGGGGTTCCTGTCGTTTCCCCCTTATTATCTGTCCCCTCTCCTCCTCCCTGGACATTAACTAGTACGCATGTAGTTTGTTTTGCACCTGGAAATGGGATGATGGAATAAACAATAACTATAATATCACCATCTCTGTCTTGTGTATTTGCCTTTGCCTGATCTTCACGTTTTGTTCAGGAAAAACTAAGCGAGCACTACCGCGATTATAGATCTGATTCGCATCCACAATTTGAATCCTGAACCTTCCGATATAGATATGCATCTAGTTCCACGCTTATCCCAAATCCCCATCTCCTTCTCTCAACAACTTCCCCTGACAATGTGCATATTTTTGGATCCGCGTAGCTTATATGAAATAAAGAAGTTACCCTTATATAAATTTATAAGCTTAAAAGCTAAGAACTTTATTGTAACTATGTGATAAAGCCATCTTCCTATTGACCCTTGTTGGGATTCGCCCTAACACTTCATGACACACAACTGTATGAGAAGATTGAGATACGATTCATTGCAGTTCTTCGTTACTTCCGCCACGTCCTCGAAAGGAAGGTACTGATGAGGGAAGGATGAATATTTATTGGTAGCAGCGAGCGGTTGTGTGTTTTGAGCAACAGCGGTGTACAGTCAAGGATTGTGTGAGCAGGGATTGAGAGGTGTGCAGTTTCTGGTGTCGATCAACAGTGGCGTATGTGTCTGGGATTAGAGTGGAGTGAAAAGGTAAAAACTTGAACTTGAATCCATACATAGATTTGAGATAGGATTCGACGTTCCCGTTATACTAATGCCTTGACTGGTGCCTGTTCCTCAGACGCATTTCTTTAGGTAACTTGATCTTGTCTCTGGGTGCCCCGAAAGGTAACATTACCTTTCAAAGCATAGTTACGTCGGAGGTAACTTTGCTTGTCGAGGTAACGTTAGCCCTCTCCATTCCCCTCTGCTGCATTGTCTCAGAAGAGGTGCTAGCTTATTCTACGCCAACCATGCAAGTTAATTCCAGCGTCGAATTCTGATCTAACGCAGTCAACATGACACAAGTTTCGATTTCGAATAAGCAAACCGTTTTGAAGACAATCTTTATTGCATCAACGAATGTATAACAACAACAGTTCAACAATATTTCGAAATAATAAGCCAAAATTGTAAAATCTAAGTCAAACTTGTACAAAGAAAAGAGATCAACATGAAAGACGAGTACACAAACCAGTCAAACCAGTACAAAGTAATAGCGAATACAGGCAACCGAATCAGCGAACGCAGAAGTTTTCCAACGCTTTAAAAAAATCTTGGAATCCATAGAAAGCAGCAGAACATCGCTCATATCTTGCACCTCCCATTCAACATGATGCTTGCACAGTCATCCGAAGGCGTGTTCTGATGTGAGCGAATGGCGGCTAAAAGAAAATTTGAAACATAGAAAGTGGTCAAGGTAATTGGGATTGCATGATTAACATCTTACGATTATTTGGATTAAGAGAAGCGCGAATTTGTAGTTTTTAAAAAGCTGAAACTTTGGCGGGGCGCGTTTCACAATCAGATTGCGGAATCGTTTTTGGAAAAATCAACTTTAAAAAAACTTCGAAATTTTTGCATTCCGGGCACCCCTCCCCTGCGTAGGCTATGGTGCTACTTGCCGGGCCTCAGATTACAGAATTCCTTTAGTCTTAGACGTATCTGTTTTGCTGTAGAGGATAGTGCCCCCGCTTGATAGTAGGAAAAGTACGCATCAACAGATCAAGTTTTTTTTCATAAACAGAAATTATCCTTTTGAGCTGATAGTACGCATAGGTCGTACCTTCCACTGAAGCGGTGCTGAGAGAAGCTGCACAAGAACCGGACGAGAGCGAGCCGGGAATTGGGGCATGACAACGGGCTTGAATACTTCGTGATCGACCATCTACAAGTTTTCGAGATATGACAGTTTAATTATATTTGATCGATGTTGCTAAAGATCATTCCCTGATAGTTTCTACTGAGGAATTTGCTTACCTCGGCCGAGGAGGTACGCGGTTCCTGGTCGTCATATACGATGTACCATGGACCTTGAAAACTGTTTTATTAGTCCCCTCCCATATAACTTATTATTATTAGGGTGTCCCTTAATTTTTGTGAAAATTGAATTCTGTGTGGATCATAACGTCATGAGCCGCATACCGGAAACTCTGTGCAAATTCAATACAAGAGAGATATTCAGCATTTAGTACGAACTGTATGAAAACATGCCAAATTTTCAGCTAAGTAAAAGAGCTATGTGTGATAGCAGCCGATCAATGAAAACTATGCCACTTCATATTGAAACTAAAAACAAATGAACAGGCTTTAGACGCTTTTTCTATGTATGGCGCATTGAAAATTAGTTTGTATACTAGAGTAGTAAAATATATTTTAATCAGAGCTTATAGAAAAAATCGTATTGCATTCTGTGGTGCTTTAAAAAATTTTTTAGAAGGAAAGAAGCAGGCAAATGATCGTGTTGCGAGTTATGGGCTATGTCATGTTTACATGTTGACATGTTGAATACTCATTTAGTAGTTATCTAATTGATAAATCCAACCGAAAAACACGGTACGGAAAAATGCGAGACGGTTATTGACCTCCGTGCCCTGGGCTCATTTCAACCATTAGGCGATAGCTGAGTGCGCAAACCATTATGCGCAATGAGTGTAAATCTGAGATGAACATCACAATCGTTCATACTCGTATCTTTTGGTTTCCTAGTTTGGTCAATGCGTTATCCTCGTCTTTTCATTGCCTCCATTGCCTCGGGGCACGCATTCTCAGATGAAGGAGCACATGTAATTGGTGATGCGCAGATGTTTTTGTCTACGATGGCATCTAATTAACAAGCTTTTTTCTCGGAAAGTTCTTATTCATAGCGAAGTATGGGCTGAGCACTTTCTGAAACTTAGGGCTCAATTTCGGCCCGGGGCTAATTTGACCACGCAAGTCTACCAAACACTATCGTAGAATAATTTAGCATGCAGAACAGGATTCCAGAGCTTATTTGGATGAAAAAGGCTCGTTTTAGACCTTTCCGGGGACCCAATGATTAGGAATATTCGGAATAATCCGAAAGTTCCATGTTCCTCGGACAATGGGCGCTACTGTAGGTATAGGTAAGGAATTATTGGGATTGATAGTATTGCTTTAATGAATTTTAATGAATACCTGATCGTGATCCTTGATGAAATTTTCCTTCATGCTCTTCGACATAGGCGAGAAGTTCAGGCGCAATGTAGGTGCAGCGGACTTCAAATTAATCATAAGCAAGAGGAAACCGTTAAACAAATGAATGATTGACGGGTAAGAATGAGAGGAATAGGTATTGAAGAAAGAAAGAAAGAAAGAAAGGAAATCGAAGTAAACGCCTGAAAGGAAAGGAAGTGAAGGGAGTGTGTCACAGGAAGGATAGACGAGGTGGAGAAAAAACTAGAAAGTGAGACAAAACGGGAGAAGTACTTGTTATTAGTTGATAAACACACTGTCAGAACACATTGCCAGAAAAAACCAGAGTGTACGACTCGGGAGTGAGTAGTGATGGGATGCGAAATGTAGACAAAGATGATAAGATGACATCAGAAATTCTAAAAAAATATTACTGCTCACCTGCATAGATCAAATTTCAGTACAGACAAATGCTGATTCTATTCTTTTCTAGCGCAAAAAAGATTGTTTTCAACGCGAGCAATAAACATGTCGAAGACCTCATTGCTCTACCTCACCTCAATTCCACCAACCTGGTCCAGTGCATACGAAGGAGAGGGGAAAACAGTCCTGTAGCATTGCTGAAGACCTTGAAATTTCTTGCCAAGTAAGCGAATCAACTCATCTGAATAACGAGCAAAAACTCAAGTACAGTATACTAGACAACAAGAAACGGTGTTCGGAATATCCAGGAAGGCTTGTGAAGTTGGGGAAGGAGTAAAGTCTGCACCATATGACCACTACATATGAAGGTGTCCTTAATCGGAAAGGCAAGAAGACGTAATATCCCTGTGAGATATCCCGGAGAATAGGCTGCCCACACGGGCGAGAAGTCTAGAGATAGGGGGGCTGGGTGCCAAACTGCTTGTCTGACCCGTCCAGCCCTAATCGATCTCTCTCTGCTTTTCTCTCTTTTGGATATAAACCTTTGGCATCTAAAGGATGGCAACGCTTCGTAAACACGTAGACGTTACGTGGAGGTCAACCGGGTCGAATTTTCTCGCTAGGAACCTGTCGCTAACAGCTACACCAGTAAAGAACATCCGGGGATAGACGCCTTTTGAGGCTTGCCGCAAGTTTAATCTGGGGATAAAGATGGCCAGTTATTTACCCAATTTATGTCGAGCTCCTCATAAGTTGCGCAATTTATCAGCAAATAATCAGGATCTACTTTTGGGCTTCATCATCCGCAAAGATTTTGCAACAAACCGCTGAAAATGAAAAGAGAAAATGAAAAAATGAATGAAATTAAAAAATGAAAAATGAAAAGAAATGAAAAAATGAAAAGAGTCAGAGAAAAAAAACGAGAAAAAGGTCGCAATTAATTTACCATTTACTTGATCAACTTTTTCCCCACATTAGACGCGCGGTTGACCGCTATGATTAGTACATTTTCATAGCCTTGCGAACTGAATTTTAAACGTAACCCAATATGCCCATCTAGGGAGGGCAGAGCCCGCTTAAAATTGCTCCTTACTCCAAACTGTGTTGTAATATCACATTGCACCGTTAACTACTAATTTGTTTTTCCCATAAGCTTGTTTTCTTAGGGCCACATTAATTGTTCAGTCTGCTTTTCTCTGTTTTGGAAATAAACCTCATATTAAACGCATATTAAACACGCAGACGTTACGAAGATATCGAAAATTACAGTTCGGTTAGTAATTCTTGTGCGTTCCTTTGAACATCATGTTTTGCCTTTACTGATCCGATAGCTTGTCTGAGAAGACCCGGATTCCTACCTGGAAAGCGCAAGTGAAAAATGACAGTAGATTTGCTGTATCTTCTCAATCTATTGTGATTTCACCCCTTGCCGTAAATTTATGGGTTTTCAAGCGATAGTTTCATAAGAGCGAGATGCATGGTTTGAGAGCCAATATTTTGAAATAACACAGAGATGATAACTTCTGCCATCTTTTAAATCGCAGTTCCACGGAAATTGTATGCATATATAACGTTGATTTTTTCACATACCCAAGCTACTTAGCTTGAAACTACGCCAGTTCAAGTGCACACTGTTTTACATACTAACTTTGCGACATCACATCTCAAAGCGTTTAAAGCCTGCTCATTTGTTTTTAGCTTCAGCGGTAGAGATAGAGCAGGATTCATGGCTCCACCTCTCCCTCTGCAAGACACAAAAAGCTATCATGCTAACTGATATGCTAGCAATGCTAACGGATATTGTAACTGTACCTTATTGGTTAATAATGTTAGAGCCATGGAAGAAGCTGATATCAGTTATGTACGGGAACGGGAATGGTCGATGTTATACAGCCATAACTCGCCACTCTTCCATAGGCACATTCGACCCCTCAGATGGTTGCTCGAACTTGTTATTGTTATCCTTCCCACCTTCTCTCCTCTTTCCTCTCCCAGTCCCTCATCTCTCCCCTTCTCCCTCCTTTCCCTTTCCGATAGACCAGAGTGGAAGAGGCTTCAATGGCAGATCATTCATTCACCATAGCTTCCTGGTTCCTCGCTTATTGTTAAAACTGTCAAGCGCGGGTTACGGTAGGGAGTAAGATCACTCACTCCCTCCCCCTACTCCCCTTCTCACTCCCTCTCTCGCTCTCTTCGCTTCCAGACCCCCCCCATTCTCCCTCTAACCCCTCCCCTACCCATTCAGTTCTCCTTCAGTCATCCCTACCACCTCCCCTTCCCCTTCCCTTCCTATATACTCTGATTAGCACCTCTCCATATCCCTCAGCCTTTCCTATTTGTCATACATGGCTATTGCAACTTGTATGGCAATCAGGAAATGGCTCAAGGATCGAGAGGTTGCTTCCAGGGAAACTTGCATATAGTAAAAGTAGGGAGGGAGTGCTAAAAGAGGGAGGAGAGAAGTAAGGAGAGGGTAAAGATATGGTGAAAGGGAACGATGACCTCTTGCTTGATCCTTCGGCTTGTGACCCGGTGTCATGCAAGTTTCAGTGGTCTTGTATGACCGAAAGCCGAAGCTGAGGGATAGGGAGAGGAAGAAGTCAGAATATCGGAAGGGAAGGGGAAGACTGGTGAGAGAGGACTGACGATTACTGAATGAGGGGGGAAGGTAGGGAGTAGGGGTTTAAAGAGTGGGATTGATTGGACTTTCTGGGAATACTATAAAAAGTCTGCGCAATCTTCTGATATGAGAGGACGAACGTGTATATTTTTTTATTTATTGGGTACACCATAGGAGGTGGTTATTCGTGGGAGGGTGATGCTTCTCTTGAAAGGTGTTCTCTACGGAGATGGGGACAATGCTTGATTCAAGACTTCTACATGTTAAGGGCAGAGAAAATAGAAGGAGAGGACAACTTGCCTAAGATCGGAGGGGATTCAGCACCTCATCCTTGTGGCGGAATGACGAGGGCGGGGATGAGAAGAGAGACGACTGGATGGCCCGACCGCCCGGGATGAGAGAATGCGGAGTGAACGAGTATTTCAGAGTGGCGATCAAAGGCTGTATACATAGACTCTCACTCCTCTTTGGAAAGGGAAGGTACGATTGGACGGTATTAAAGGGAAGAGACTATGATAGAAGAAGATGAAAGGAATATCTTCTTAGGGAGATATTCCTAAGAATCTCCCTAAGAACTTAGGGAGTAACTTAGGGAGATGAAGAACCCTTTCCTCCTTTTTCATTTTCCTTTACATCGTTTCCCATCCACTCATTCTTCCCAATCGTTCATTTATTCGCTCCTTATGTGGGAAGAGCAAGAGAGGGAGAGAGAGAGCACCTCCAAGCACCCTTCTCTCTACCCTACACAATCGTTCTTTTCTCTAGTCTCCAAGTCCATCTCCCCCACAACTATCCAGCCCACTTTTTTACATTCTGGTAAGTAGGTAATGGTGCCTGAAGTCAAATTCCTCTCCATCCTCTCTTATTATCATCGAATGCTCAGCGTAACAGTCTCTATGATACACTATCTGTTGAGAGTGCATCGGGGAACTGTTATGTCGGACTAGAAGATAACACTCAATTCCCATCATCAACCTTTCTATCATACCATGCAGCATATTAATTGTGATTATGCGGGAACAGGCAAATAGCTTACATTGAGCGGGTGCAGTTTAAGCAAAGGTAGTATGCTCGAGGATCAATTGACTGAGCATATCTATACCCCTCCCTCATTCTCCACACTCTTTATACATATGCGCAGTTCTGCGAATCTCTATCAGCCTTTTCCTAAAGCTAAGATCTCTTTCTTGCTTTTCCCAAGATTCACTATATGACAGTTTCGCTGGGAGCAACCTCTCGATCCTTCGGCATGCTCCTAAAGTGCAATACAAGTTGCAATTGCCTTGTATGACACATAGGAGAAGCTGAGGGATATGGAGAGGTGCGTTTCAGAGTATATAGGAATGGTAGGGGAAGGGGAATGGTAGGGATGACTGAAGGAGAACTGAATGGGTAGGGGAGGGGTTAGAGGGGAGGATGGGGGGTCTGGAGGAGAAGAGAGCGAGAGAGGGAAGGAGGGAGGGAGAAAGGGAGAGGGGGCGGATGGAATGAGTGATTTCCAGTGCCTACCGTAACCCGCGCTTGACAGTTTTAACAATAGGCGAGGAACCGGCAAGCTATGGTGAATGAATGGTCTCTGCCATTGAAGCCTCTCCACTCCCTCCTTTGCCTGCCTATTGTCCTCCCCTCTCTTCCATCCTCTCCGTCTTAGGATATCCTTTCCAACTCTCTCCTCAATTCAACTCCTTTTATGAACACTTATCAGCATCAACGTAGCATCCTGATGAAGGGATGTAGCAAGAAATGTAGAAAGGTATAGGATACTGAAGTGTAATGGAAGGGAAAGGGAAGAAGATGAAGGGATGCGTTGCTAGTTACTACTAATTCCACTATCCCTCTCGTTATAATACGTCTTATTTCCGATTACAATATACTCAATAGTGAAATCCCTTGCTTGCGTTGTCCTCGAATCTCAAACTCTCATATTCACTTTATTACGTTCCACATATCTTGAAGGGACCTCTCGATCCTTCGGCTTAAACCTATTCGTGATGCAAGTTGCAGTGGCCATGTATCACAGATAGGTCAAGCTGAGGGATAGGGAGAGGTATAAGCAAGGGGTATAGGAATGGAAGGGTTTTGGGGAAGGGGAGGCTGGTAGAGACGACTGACGACTACTGAATTGGTGGGGGAGGAGTTAGAGGGAAGGATGGAGACGAGAAGAGAGGTAGAGGGAAAGAGATAGAGAGAGAGAGAGAGTGGGCGAGAGAGTGTGTAGAGAGGAGGAAGACGGGAAGACACAGGAGCGATGGTAAGAAGGGTGCTGATCTCGGGCTTATGGCGTGTAACAATAACAAGCCCAAGCATCCGTCTGATATGAGGGACCGACGGTGTTTATGGAAGATTGGAACGACTATCCACATGCCCTCAAAAGAGCTCATATTTTAAAATGACTACAAAGGGCCAATGTAAGGAACCGAACGCTTTATCGCGATGGTCATTGGTAAGAGAAGGAAATGATAGGGAATGGAAGGGCAATGTAATATCATTTAGCATGCTAGTTTCAACTCCAACTGTCTTCAATAAAAAAACAATGCGAAGGAATTCAGCTATTAAACCTTGCATTCTCCTTGTACAAGGACATGTATTCATTCATTATTACTCGACACGCGTGGTTAATAGAACCTCATGGCACGACGTCAAATCCTATACTTCGCATGCACGTCCTGACGCTGTCCTTCACCATCAGTACCATCCCTTACCATCCGCTAAATGCACAACTCTACTGCTCGATTCCCCCTCTACTCCATGTCCCATCTCTTATTCCATCTCGTCCAATCTACAGCATCCCGGGTGTGCTATCCAGGATGTCAAGTAGTCTAACCCTCCATCGAGAATGCCAAAAGAGTCACGCCTATTGTTCATTCATTCTTTAATCGTTTCATCAGCAAGATAATAATAGAAGGACAAGATAGAATAATTGGCACTGATAGTGAGGCAGATAAGGAAAGGGGGGGATAAGAAACATTACGTAATGGCCCACATGAGGTGTCCTTTGCTAAGGGACCGCCCACACGGGCGAGCGGACTAGGTTAGTCTTAGCGCAGGGGGGGATGGCGGCCTAACCGCTGTCCCAATCCGACTAGTCCAATCAGTCTCTTTCTTCTTGAACAACCTTTGGAGATAAACTTTTGGCCCAGACACCCTGGGACATACACATAACTGTTACGACTACATAATCTCGATTCGCGCTCATCTCACAAAGCAAGTCCCACTAGAAGCATTCTCTTAAGATGCAAACTCAATCATGTACAGTATCTATTAGCTTGGGGTGTTTGAAATGCGGTGTTCGCCCCTTCGGCCTTTATTTCTCCCCGCTCAGCTTTCTCCCCCTCCTCCCACCCCACCCTCTCAATGACTACCCCCTTCGTCACCCCCTACGCTGTC
>LS822561.1:97088-107355 GCA_900490955.1 Micoletzkya japonica
GTATTCGCGAACAACTGACATACAAAGAGCGATGCGCTTTTCAGAAATCGGATATATTAGCTGACTGAAATTACGTACAACTTATAACTCTGATTCATTGAATTAACCATTCTTCGCACTGTTGTTATTTTTAAAGGGACATGAAACAGATTTTCAAGTGAATCTTATATGAAAGATTTTGTCGAAATTAGTATAAAAAAGGAAAAGCATAAAAATTGATACCTCATTTGATTTCGAAGATGTGCCTTTTCGCTTCATGGATGGTCACAAGATACACTCCTTCTGGGGGTGATTCTAATAGCATAATAAAAGATGATGTGGCACCTAAGAAAGCAAGTTTTGCTCGGGAAAGAAAGGAGGAGCGTAAGGAGTGAGCTTAGGCAGTCTTTGGAGAGATGTCGCCGAAAGCCACTCGCGCTCCTCCAGGCTCTCCTAATAAGATGGATTCTCCATTGTAAGTATATTCGTATCCTAATTTTATCTCTTATCAATAAATAATTATTTAATATTATCCTAAATCGCATCTTATTGGGAATACAATTTAGCTTTGAGAACCTTCATATACTTTGTTGACCAAACGTTACGTATCCTATGGGATCACCCGTTAGATGTTGAACTGCTCGTCGCCCGGGGATTAGTAAGTTACACAATGACTGGTAATTTGGGTTCTCTTTATCTCGGCCATAAATCTCTCGCTTCCCTCTTCTCTTGCTACCTTGCCGATCATCTCTCTCTGGGATCTATTGTCACATAATATTTAGCTATCTAGCTACCGCTACACACTGGTAATAACTAATCCTCGGGGGCTACGGTTGGTGAACTAGGCTTTACCACCGTACGCCACAAAGTGGAGGCCACCGGGCATCTACGGGATGTTTGGTCTTTATACACGGCCGGTAGGAAATATTACATGCACTGATGTCGTATTTTATTACCTCTATTTTATTGACTTTTCTTCGCAGAAGTTCTTTAACCTAGCACGTATGCTATGTCTTAACATGCCATTTTTCTTGTTTTTCTCATTTTTATCCTCAATTAAAACTCTATATTATTTTCATTTATTATTCATTTCAATGTAAAATTTATCAAAAACTCTAATTCCTTACACTCCTTTGTCCATCTCTAAGGATATCTCACTTTGACTTCTTGCCATCTCTCCTTGTTATCAATCCCTTCTCTTCTTTTCACTTTTCTTATCCACTCCAATCCACAACACTTGAGCTTCCACATTCCATTCTAACAAGCTACAGCACCCAAGGCATGTCTTAATACATAACATAATGGTGTTTTAGGTGGTCAAATATTGCGTACTCATAATAGTAGCTACCCACTTCTATAAGAACAGGCTAGCACTTCGGTATAGTCTTTATTTATAGATTTCAATAGGATCAAATGAATTTATTATGAATCATAGCGCAGGTTAAATAATGCTAAGATAGGAAGAAAATATGCTTAGCGTAGTAGGCACCACGGAAGTAAAGAACAAGCCTACAAGGGAAAGAATATATTAAAGCAAGAGATTACTGTCCGTGCAACCAAGCTATGACTGTTTTATTGCATTTGATCTGGCTATTATTGTGTTGTATTATGTATTGAGAACTATCTGGTTGGCTCTGTCTTACCCGCAAGGTCGCCACGTATCCCTAGCTAGAACCCAGCCTCGAGAGAAATGATAAGGGAGACGTGACTATAGGCGATTTATTATCTCAAAATCAAGGGAAAAGATATTAAGATAATGAGCGCTCAGCGAGAGTCGGATGAACAGACCGAAATACTGTTCCCTTGACGGAAAGACAAGAGTAGTGTTTAATTTCAGAGAATAATAAGAAACAAGCTATAAATGCGTGCGAAGCAAATAATCTGGATTACCAGAAACAAAATATTTTTCCATTTGGATAAAATATAGAGGCGACAGTCGTTTCAATTTCACTCAGGGTATCATTCACACGTTTCAGAGACGTCATAAGGGTTTGATATTTTGTGTAGAATAGAAGCCTGTATGCTTTTCGTATTTTTTCCCAAAATAAAAGGAGTAAAGGGAATAGTCTCACACTCCATACTTCACTCATAAACGAGATAGATTAGATCAATCTTGAATATTACGGCAGATGAGAAGGAGATTTTGTCTCTCTCACCCTCTGACCGGAATAAAAGGGCACAATAGATGCTGAGAAAGATCGTGAGGTGGCAACTCTCTCTCACAAGATCTCGTTTATTTTCAATTAATCGTATGTTCTTCATATGTTCTCGTTCTAATAGAAAATTTGTCTCTCTTTATAGACATGTTCCGAATTTCGGAGTGACAGTCTCCACTGGCGGCAGTCGGACGGTCAGCTCCGTCAACCTGATCCAAGATCTGGTGGAAGAAATAATGGTAGAGGAACAGAAGCCCCTCCCTATATTCCATATACAGGGTAGAGCCCATGAAGGCAATTTCATTATTAGAGTGGGTCCACTCAATGAGACATGGTCAGACGCAGGAGTTGCGTTTGACATGCACATACAGGAGGGAATCATGGTCCCTGCTCTAGTGCATCACAGATACCGTTTAGTGGTCAAAGAACAAATGCGGGAGCAAATAATGTCTAAATATGACGACAAGTTCGGCCATCCGATGGACCCGGAACAAGGCGAAAGCCAAGAGCTGGAGGAAGAAGATATAGTTTGAATTTCGCACTGAGATCTCCTCGCCGCGCAGCGCCTATTGAAGGATTCACAATATAGACTTCGAAAGCCATTGGGTAGAACATGCTCCTCTAGTTGAATGCTGTCTAATACTAGGTGTTCGCTGTCTAGAAGGTAGAATAAGGCCCGTCAAACTTTGCACTTCCCCTTCTACCCATATTGTTCTCTCTCTATCCTACCTTTTCCTCCTAATTTCCCTCAATATCTCTTCCCCCACTCCACCCTTTCACTTTCCCCTTTTCCCTCATTCACCTGTGACCTTCACACAATACACACGGTCAAGCTCATTTACTTGTATATTTACTTGCATGTATAGTGGAATAAACTGATCCGTCCGTTTCTTCCGTTCCAAAATGAGTCTAATTCGCTCAATTTTACATACTCTCTCGCCTTATATTCGGAATGACTTTCCGACGGACCTTTTTAATCCACTATATGGCACATTAAAAAAAGAGAGAAGGGAATGCATTCCGAACCCAATGAAACACGCATCGTCCTCCTTTTCTCGATATTATTGCTCCATGGATGACGAGCTCCCCTGAAAGAATCTCATAATGAGAAAAAGTGATAAAATAATTTAATGATTATTAAATAGAAAAAAAAGTAAAGCTTACTGGTGGACAGCAGTCCTTCAATAGCTCTTCCTCTTCCTCAGGACTTATATATTCTCTTGCTGCCTGAATAAATATCTTTAGACACAAGCTTTTCAAAAATACATATATAGATATATATTTATTGGTATATAGACAAAAGCTCACCTGCTTCTGTGCCTCGGCCTCTGTAATCTTCTTTATAAAGGCCTCCATTTTTTCTAATCTCTGAAAAAAAATAAATAAATAAATCCATTAAAAGAGTAAGAAAAGCAAATAAGTATTAAAAAAAGGTTTAATTAAGAACCTAAGAGCTCTGGTCAGTATTATGATCAAAAGAATTACTATTGAAAAAAAGTAATTGATGGAATTGATACAGTTAAGTATGTAAACATACACTTTGAATAGACTCCGGATTAGCGAGGGAGGAAGAGGATGGAACGGATGAGGACTAAAAAAATGAATTAGATTACAGTCGATAAGACTAATTACAATAGTCATAGAACTATTAATAATGGGAAAAAGAATATACCTCCCGGTTTTTTCTTTATAGGAGGCCCTTCTTTCACCTCGATCCCGAGGGAACTCTTTTGAAAATGGGAATAAATCCTAAAAGAATTTATACATCGTGTATAAATAAATTAAAGCTCACTACTTTTCGATGCTATCGTCTCGAGCGTTTAGAAGTTGATCTGGTATTCTTCTCATGAGCGGCTGTTGGAAGAGGAGTAGGGAAACTAACTGTTCCAGAGAATTCATGCCCATCTCACGGCTCAATTCCTTGATAGTGAAGAAACCGGAGAATCCAGATTCCTCTTCTTTAAGGTCGACGCTCAGCCTTTCCAGCACGATTTGGAGCTAGTGGATTCTCAGAGATCGAGTTGGCGAGAGACGACGGTATTCAAACTGAAAAAGAAAAAAATATTATAAAATATATATATATATATATATAACAATAATAATAAAATAAATAAAATTTGCTAACCTCTTGTCTTGTCTTGACAATAAATTTACGTAAACTATAAGCCGCGGCAGAAATATTTTTATAAGAAATTCTTTCAATCAATGAGCTCCTAAATATAAACTTTAATATAAATAAACTAATGAGTAAATAAGGTAATGAAGAAAATGGTAAAATAATACCTGTAGTAATCTTCTCGAATAAAACACGCTTGTTCGACCATATCGAGGAGCCTCCCCCCGTCCTCCCCCCATGGTCTTTTTCGCACTTTTTTACGAGGTCGGAAAGGACGGAGAGAAGGTTGAGTACCAACACTGATGACACTGTCATTACCTGAAATAATACGTGATAATACACGAAAAATAGTAAAATGAAAAAAATAATAACTAGATAATCAACAATTTTTTTCACTTTCTCTTTTCCTTCTCTCACTCTCTCAATAAAATGCGAGAAACAGAACTGGCCGACATTGCCTAAAAGAGAACTTCACAGAAATCACGGGAATCAAGATGAGTATAGATGAACTCTAAGAACGGTTCACTCCGCCCTTTTATGCACAATTTCACACTGGAATGCATACGACCTAGATCATTTGATATGGATCATATCGGTGTTTCGATAAACATATGTATCCTTTAAGTCGCACATTCCGCGAAAGGAGATTAGTAGTCCAAGTGACAATCGAGAGGAAATAGCCGAAAGACAAAGAGGACCTGAAAAAAGAGGTGCATATAAGGGAGAGATTTCACACTCTTCTTCCCCCCATCTACAGCCCTGCAGCTTCGGAAGACGATCAACGCTCCTCGACGACTAGGATTCACAACTCCTCAAGCAAAACAACGGAGACAGGTTCGTTACACTTCCCCTCCCCAACCATCTGCTGCTAACGTTCCTAATACATCTCCTCCTGTTGTTCGCCAATCGTCTTCCTCTCCAAGTCCACCGTCTACTCCTTCTACTAGATCACCTTCACCTAACCGTTTAAGTAGCCCACGCAAAACCAAAAAACCTTCGCCTCAGGCGCGTATATCTACTCCATTTGCGTTTAGTAATTCAAATAAGTCATCTTCTCTAACTCCATCAACTGTTGTTCGTCGTTCTTTAACCCCTCTCCGTACAACTTTTCGTAATCCAATTCGTTCTTTGTCCTACTCATTTCTTAGTTCTATTGCTTCTGCCGCATCAACTCTTCTCCCTTTCTCTCCTATCACTCGTTCCGTATCTAATACTCTCATTAATATCCCGTCTCGTCTACGTTAACTTTCACCGTCTATTCGTAGTCTATCCTCACTTGGTCACATTTCGAAGCGTGTGAGATCAATCTCACCTTTCACTAGTACTCTCTCTGCCCCCTTTATCAAGTCTATCACATCTCGTCTCAGATCTATCTCTCCTATCCCTGTCTTTGACATATCTAAGCTACCCCGAAGCAGAATTTCACCTGCACCCTCTACAAATAAAAACGCAAACAAAAGAAGCTCATTTTCGTTCAAATCTCTGCAAAAAGACTTAGCTTCAAGGTTAGAAACAGTAAAGAGTGCGGGTAGATCTCGCATAGATAAATTTTTAGAAACAAAACAAAAGCCAAAACAAGAGTCATCTTTATCTTTTATTCCTCTTCAACCTACCCCTCATTTGCCCGATTCGTACAAACGTATTTTACACAGTACCCCTTTGTCTACTGAACAGTCTATTACATTCAATCTTGATCTTTCTCCATTATCTAAGAATCCATCCTCGTCTAGGCAGTCCATTTAGAATGGAAACAGATGCTAGCGGTCAAGCTATCGCAGCAGTTCTTTTACAAGAAAACGAGGATAAGGAACTGCATCCAATAGCATATGAGTCTAGAACTCTAAATAAGCATGAGCGTAATTACGTAGCTATTGAGCTCGAAGCGTTAGCCATCGTGTATGGAATAGGAAAGTTTCGACCTTATATAACAGGTGCGCGAACAACAATAGTTACGGATCACAGTCCGTTAACAAAAATAATTCATGCAAAAGATCTAAGCCCTCGACTGTCTAGATTCCAAATTGCATTACAGTCGGAAGATGTCAAGATAGAATTTAGAAGTGGTAAGAAAAATGCACTGTGTGATAGTCTTTCGAGATTTCCACCAGTAGAAAGTGCTAACGCAATAACATTAGCGCCCGACGGTCTCCCAGATCTTAAGGCAATCGGACAAGAACAAGATCAAAACCAAAAGATCAAAGATGTTGAAGATAAGATCCAACAAGGATTTAACAATCAGGTGACTGAAAATTTAGAGAAACGATACCGCCTTAGTAATGGTATTTTATATAAAAGAAGACTTCATGATGATGATGTAATAGTACTCTCCGATTCAGGGGAAATAAAGAATAAGATCATTTCTTATTTTCATACAGATCCTCTCATTGGAGCACATAGAGGTATCCAAAAGACGTTAGAAAAGATCCAGCAACGTTTTTACTGGAAGAACATGTCGCGAGAAGTGGCTCAAGCCATCAGATCGTGTATACAATGTCAGAAAAGAAAGTCACCTCCTGCTCTGTTAGTGAGGGAAGAACTAGGAGTTTTCCCAACTCCTAATCAGCCTATGGTTAGAATCCACATGGATGTTTTAGGGCCTCTACCCCAAACCGAAAAAGGAAATAGGTATTGTTTAGTCACACAAGACGCCTTTTCAAAATGGGCAACAGTAATCCCTATGAAGGATCAAAAAGTACCCACTGTCATAGAAGCATTGACTGATAATATATTTACAAAGTTCGGTTTACCACAACAGATCTATGCTGATCGTGGAACTAATTTCATGTCAGGCGAATTCCAAGACATGTGTAAAGTACTAAAAATAGAGCATAACACTTCGTGTGCTTATGCCAAAAATGCCAATGGGCAAGCAGAGAAAATGAACTTCCAAGTCGAAGTTCTACTTCATTCTTATTTGAATGAAAAGAAAAATGATTGGGATATCCATATCAACTACTTAGTAATGGCATTTAATTGCTCTATAAGCGCAATAACGCTGTACACCCCGTTTTACTTAACTTATGGCAGGGAAGCTACATTCCCAATTGACTTGTATATTGAAAAGCCCAAGCAAAGAAAATATTATACCCTAATGGCTGGAGAAGAAGAGAAATACTCTGAGAAGTTGGAGTCTGACTTAGCAACGGTCAGAAAAATTGTAAAAGAGCGAATAGAAAAGGCAGCTCAAGAATAAGGAAAAATATGATATTTCTTTAGGAAATAAGCCAATCACCCTTGTACCAGGGGATAAAGTAATGCTAAGGAAAGGAGCGACAGACAAACTGTCGGATCAGTTCGACGGTCCTTATGTTTTGACAAAAATAATAAAGCCTAATGCTGAAATAACCACACATCGTGGAACAGAAAAAGTACATATAAACCGTTGAAAAAGTTCCATGACACAGTGGATACTAAAGAAATACCTGCCGCTGATAACGATAAGGAAAAGTCTTCCAAAGAAAAAGAAACGGAAGAAATGCAGCCGACTCGTCGTTCCGAGAGACTACGAAGACAACAACAAGGATTCTAGGCTGTAATGTTCACTAATTGTTGTCTATATTATTGTATTTTTTTCATTTCTAGGAATTGCCCACAGATTCACTTCCTCGCTTGCATAGCCGGTCCTCTCCGCTAGTCTCATCGTTTGGTTCCTGTTCACCACATTGTGGGTGTCGGCGGATGTTCTGATAGAGTGGACGAGGCTGTTGTAGAACTTCTCATTCTTTTCATGGCATTTCCGTCGCAGTTATGACTAGTGGGTGTGCAGGATACCCAGATTTTGATGACGGCAGGGGTGCCGTCTTGTTTGCGAAGGGGGACGTTCTGGGGGTGATTCTAATAGCATAATAAAAGGTGATATGGCACCTAAGAAAGAAACTTTTGCTCGGGAAAGAAAGGAGGAGCGTAAGGAGTGAGCTTAGGCAGTCTTTGGAGAGATGTCGCCGAAAGCCACTCGCGCTCCTCCAGGCTCTCCCAATAAGATGGATTCTCCATTGTAAGTATATTCGTATCCTAATTTTATCTCTTATCAATAAATAATTATTTAATATTATCCTAAATCGCATCTTATTGGGAATACAAATTAGCTTTGAGAACCTTCATATACTTTGTTGACCAAACGTTTTGTATCCTATGGGATCACCCGTTAGATGTTGAACTGCTCGTCGCCCGGGGATTAGCAAGTTACACAATGACTGGTAATTTGGGTTCTCTTTATCTCGGCCATAAATCTCTCGCTTCCCTCTTCTCTTGCTACCTTGCCGATCATCTCTCTCTGGGATCTATTGTCACATAATATTTAGCTATCTAGCTACCGATACACCCTGGCAATAACTAATCCTCGGGGGCTACGGTTGGTGAACTAGGCTTTACCACCGTACGCCACAAAGCACTTCTTGAACATATCCTTGGCGAAGAATTGACACTAAAATATAATAAGTTTTGAGAATTTCAATTGTCACTTCGAATAGAGTGTAAGAATGAGCTTTTAGTTACATATTTCTTACCTTCGTGACAAGGACGAACAGCATAATAATCTGTCCGAGAAGCCTTCTGCAGAACTGTTCTGCCTTCGCAAAGTCCTCGCGGTGCTCGGAGCTTTCGTGGACCTGTGCATTAACTCTTTTCACAAAAATAGGAACTTCTCAAATTGAGGTAACTTCTCATTACCTCAAACTCAAACAGTTGAAGAATAGCCGCTTGTTCTTCGAAGATTTCTTTATCCACATCAGGCTCAGGCCCTAAATAATCATCATTGTGTGAAAGTGAGTTGCACTTACCATTCCGAGTCCCCGTTCCATTCGAACGTTCCTTCACGAATGCTGCGGAACAGCTTCTCTTGCCACACTTGCCACCGCCCGAATATAAGATTGGGAGCTATGCGGTTCCTCCGTCACCGCCGACTCTTCGTTCTCGATTTGCGGAGCATCACAATAGTCGTCGTCCTTAAAGCATTCATTATGATAAAATTTTCTGAATAGTTCAGTCCTTCATCTTATCAAAGCTATGCAAAGCTCCCTACTTATGTTCAATTATATTTAGACCATTATCTTATGAGACGATTATCTTATGTTTTTCTTATACGTAGTTTTGAAACGCATAATATTGCAATTTGTTGATAAGTTTTAAATTCTTTAAAGCTATTTCATACCTAGTGCGAAGCAGCCCAAGCCAATACTCAAGCCATGTTTATGAAAATAAATTTCAGTTGAATTCGATGATAATGAAAAATAAGGAGTTTGGCCATGCATGTTTTTGAGATTTGCTAAAACTTTACATGTAGACAGCTTAAATCGAAAGGACCTGAAATTCCACACCACTATCCATCATAATACTAGAAGTATCGAAAACCTCTTAGATTAGTAGGGTGAAGTTGTGAGTCATCCTTCGGAGTAAGCGAAGGAAAGACATGATATAGGCATGTCTGAAAGGAAATGGGGTTAGGAAGCAAACAAATTGGAAAAGAGAGAGAGAGTGGCACAGAAGGAATGCGAATAAATGTACATATAAAAACCGCGGGAAGGAGAGACGCCGATTGTTCAATATGATTCCGTCTCTACTGCCCATACTCTGTTCTCCCTCTCCCCTCTCAGAGAAAGAGGGAGAGAGAGTGTGTGATAGAGTGAGAGAGTGAAAAGACGACGAGATAGACTGGCATAGCGGAGGTGGATAAGGGGTCAGGGAAGGGATAACACAGGGGGACTAGGCACATATCAATCTACAGTATTGCACGCCATAGCTGTTGTCCTTCGATAGACAGGGGGTAGGCAGAGGGAAGGGAAGAGGAATGGGGTATAGTCAACAAGGGATCCTCGAGGAATGGGACAGTGGAGAGAGGACAGAGAGGGGAAGAGGTTTATAGGGAGACAGGGATAAGACTGACAATCCAAGGTGATCGTAGAGAGCAGGGCGCGGGAGAGCGCGGGAGATCACCAATACAACTCAACTAGCGAGTAGGGAGAGGAGGTGCGGAGGAATAGCCAAAGTAGAGTAGAGTGATCTACTCTTATACTCAACA
>LS822593.1:5265-18113 GCA_900490955.1 Micoletzkya japonica
CTCGAAAGTTGCCTTAAATTATTTTGATGCGAGTTTTGTGTTGTTTTGCGTGTTTCGGGTATCATTCGCTGCGTCCGCCTCGCGGCTACGATCTGAGCTGGGCCTAAATTCGCGACTCGCCGTCGCGCGCTTGTTATTCGCCGGCAAAGCGCTTCCGTCCGGCTTTTAGGCAAGTGTGACCCACGGAATTACAAACTTCAGACAGACGGACATCACTAACGCTTTTTCTATAAGTTAAGGAATATCATATAACACTAAACAACACCAAATAAAAAGAACATTTTTCCTTGTGCCCAAGCATTGATGTTGTTTGCATTACTTGTCACACCGTGGGTAAATATTAAACATGTCAGTAATATATTTTCAGTAAAATGGGATACGGTAGCGTTTGGTTACCGCATAACTATCGTGAGTGGCGCGCGCATGTTACATGTGGCATGTAATACATTTTTCAATATATAAGATTCGTCCAAAGAAACATTCGTGAGAGTTTCACTAGAAGCTCTCTCAGAGAACAGCATGTACAGACTCAAAAAGTTACGGTAATTAAAGCACCTAGGTGCAAAAAAAGGGCCCTTTCAGTCAATCATTAGAGCAATACGGTTAATAACCTTATAAAGAAAAATAATGTAGTTGATCTTGCATTTTTGAATTTATAAATCTTATTTTATTATTCATATTTGCTTCCCAAGCTTATCATATTCCCAAGCTATTTGCTTCCCAAGCTATTCATATTTACTTCCGAAACGGCCACTTCCAAAAAGGGCACTTCCAGTCAATCATTAGAGCAATACGGTTCCGTCCACTTCTATCCCGACCTCATTCTTATCCTCACTTCCAACACGGGCACTTCCAAAACACCCCATCGCAAACGACCCATCATCCTAATTTAGCATCAAAATTATTGAGAAAACAACTAGTTATGTTAAATCATCTGTATGAAATTGATAGACAGAATCTTTCCTCAACCATATTTGGGATTGGTTCACTCAACAGCTAGTATTACAGACATTCTGGTCGGTATTAGTTTTGGAAAAGAAGTGACGATTGGAAGTGGAAAGAGTGTAATGTGTACGGGAGACGGAAAGTGGAAGAATGAAGAGGATGGAGCCCTTTACGAGAAGGTTGCTTGTCAATGTACGTACGTAAACGCCTTAATTACGTTCAGAAAAAACATCTAAAAGTTTTCTTAACTTTGTTTTTTATTTCACATGAAATATGTTGCATTTAATGGAAACGCCTTTTACACTGTGTTTCTGGACTTTAAAAAATCTACTTTAAAAGTATCACAGATCGATTAAGCATGTAACAAATGCTCCACAGCTCCTTGGTCGAACACGAGCTTTGAATCTTATTCGAAATCACCAGACACGTGCTCCATTCTAACATGCACAGGTATGTATTTTATTTGTGAACTTACAAATCCATAGCGTTTACATAGCAAGAAAAAAGTAATCGAAGCGTAAAGGACAACTAATATTGAGTTGTTAGGAACATTAAAGCAGAATTCTATCCGTTGTTTAATTACACCGATTAAAACAATTGAATATAGTTTCAAATAAGCATTTTACGCCTCGAAATTCGTAGAGAGAAGTTGAACTCAATGCAAAAAATACTTGTTATTATTAGAGGAAAACTAACGTTGAGAGAGCTGCGCAGTTCTTTCCGCTAACCACCGCAAAACTTCAGCCGGAGCTGGCCATTAGCCTAAGCTATCATTTTGCCAAGAGAGTTTCACTGTATTTAGCGTAGTGCGCTGCAAAGATTTCTTAACGTTCCTTTTCCTCCAATAATAAATGAATTTCTATTTAAAATGCGTAAGATTGAACATTTGAGTGAATCATCGTACATTCTTTCTATATTACGCACTAACACGAATAACTTAATTCAATTAGTACTTCTTTAGGCCTACTTTTTCAGAGCCTAAATTCAGTATCGAAAACGGCAACATCGTTTTTTGCGTTTTTTTGCTTTTTTGCAATTAAAGGCCCTTTACGACCACTTTTTGACCATATGCTTTTTCGACATTGTTGGATAGCTCTCAGTGTCCTGAGTTTCGACCAAAATGTAGAAAACATGAAGCTTCGCCGTTGCTTAAAAAGGCTGTGTAAAGATTTCTCTAGTTGTCTGCGTCTCTTCATCCCTCTCATGTCTCTCACAATCAATCAACTATTCGTTGTACCTAGAATGAATGAGATTGTCAGAGGGCCTTTTAAGTATTTAGATTGTGCGCACTTTGAAACTATACTCCAAATTTGTGAATGCCGGAAACTCTTTGAGACGACGATACTCCAGAGCTATGCATTTTTCTCTCTACCAAAATACAAGGCATTGTATTTAATGACATTTCCGCTTGCAGGAGGCAGTGCGCTAGCGGCGACGTATGAAGGTGTTCCGAATGCTTACTACTACTACGGTACAACGGGCACCGCGACGTGCTCCACGGCCGGAAATTGGACGGGGAATGTGGACTACGGATGCGTGTACTCGGAATACGCCGCAGAAACGCCGGTCTGTGCGCTGCCCGAAGTCACTTACGAACGGGACGCAGCACTCCTGACAATTCTCGTTTCACCCGGAAACATAGCAATCTCTGCATCCGTCGAGAGCAACGCGACGTGCAACGCCGCGCCACAAGGCGACGTTGCGACGATGACTTGCGCTTCTGGCGCCTGGGATACGGTATACGCCTCAAATGAACACTCAAGTGAACAAGTGACGTCCATTGTAGTGTATGCGTTAGATTAGGGGCCATTCGTAAATGGAATGTTATTGAATAAAGTTTTGCATCTTCGGAGCTGAATTAACGTTTTCGATCATCTGATCAACGGTAGCTCGCATACATGCGTCACTAATCGCTATTATTTACATAATTTTGATTAAATATTATTAATTAAAAAGTTACGGCTTTTGATTTCAAAGCACGGGATACTGGGTTTAGCGATTTTATGCTAAAACCCGGATATCCGGCTGTGAATTTATGCTCAAACGCGGATCCGGCTGCGTTTGCGCACTTTGTGGAAGAGGTGTACCCTACGTCGTTAAGTGTTGTTTATAGCGTTGCATTTGAAGTTTCATCGTACTAGATCAAAATCCGATGAGCCCCCGCAGAGCTTCATGCTTGGTTCCCGATAATAACTTCATATTGATCGCAGGCGTACACTTATTTTATCATGACATGTTAGCTAAACGATTTCCTTGCCGAGTAAGGTTATTTTTCATTCCGTTCGTTTCATGTATTCACCGGAAACCAATCGGCATTTGGTTGGATTGCACGGATTGGATCAGGCAAGTCTTCGGCCGTCATCCTTATCAGATAAGTCATTTATCCTCACCATAAGTTACTTGTCCAAGTCTAGACCGACTTTCCTAAAACCACATGCTAATAACTAAGTTGTCAGCAGAAATATTACATCTCTCGCGTGCATGACAGGGTTGGCTTGTGAAGAAAATTGCAGGCGTTTCCTCTTCGAGATGGGACGTGCCGCTTTTCGGGCTCTCTGGAGTCGAGAAGTGATCAACTGCCAGATTTAGCAACGTTTTCCTTTCATGTTTATCTCTATCAAAACCATAACTTTACTCGCCAACGTTTTGAATACCTTTGCCGCGTGAACGTCGATGCATTGTGGGGTCTTCCCTGTGTTACTGTTGTGCTAAGGATAGTAGACATGCAAAGACAAAGGCTGGGGGTAACCTATTGCATAGATCCAATTACACAAAGAAAATTTGAAAGGTGATATCGAAAAAACTCGAAAAGAGAAATTCTTCCTCTACCAAATGCATATTCTCGCTTGTCTCTACTGTACGCCCCGCTGATCCTTTAGGCTTTAAAGTATGAGAGGTAGAGCAAATTCAAGCAAAGCTTATATATTTCTTTTTTATTTTCATTCTCGCTGTTCACCTTACCTTTTCTATGGTGATGAATGTATTTGGATGTTAAAAATGTGAAGTGGACGTTATAAAATATAGCTCCGCTCAACACAATTACGACAAATAGTCTTTTGGCCATAACTAGATTCAAAAGTGTCTTACAGTGTTCAAATTTTAATGCAAGCTTGATGAGAGTGTTGACAATGAGGTGCTCGATTGTTGATGGTATAGGCGTGCTTGTTGAAAAGCTGCAGCTCGGAGATCATCTACTACTACCATAACTCCTTAGAATCGGCATGTTTGTGCTCAGAATGAGCATTATCATCGTTTTTAAGGTATACGAAAACTGTAGGAGAGATATCGCAGTGATCTCTTATGTACCTGCTGAAATATTTGTTTTAGAAATTCATTTATTATTGGAGGAAAAGGAACGTTGAGAAATCTTTGCAGCGCCCTCCGCTAAATGCAGTGAAACTCTCTTGGCAAAGTGCCAGCTTAGGCTAAAGCACGGCTCCGGCTGAAGTTTCACGGTGGTTAGCGGAAAGAACTGCGCAGCTCTCTCAACGTTCGCTTTCCTTCAATAATATACAGACTGCAGCCAATGGAAATTTTTTCGTGGACAAACGATGCTAGTCACATGATTGCAGCATGAAACCTCCCTAACAGTTCTCTAATTGTAAACAGGATTTTAAAAATTCGAACTAGCGTACCTTGCCGTGATGATCATCTGGACGTTCTCGCCTCTTGAAGAGGCCACTTTTATCCACTGTTGCTAGCAACCATCATAGTCGCACGGAAAAGCTCGACCCTGGACTCACCCCTTCATATAATAATTAAAAAAGGCCGAACGGCAGCCTGGTACAGAAAAAAGAGGACTATTTAATATCACAAGACAGAAAAGGAAGTAAATAAACATGATAAATCCAGCAAAGGAAAGGCTACTTCGCGCGTGTTAAAAGAGAATGCTCAGTTTTCTATTCATATTCTTGAGAATGCAAACAAAAGTAGTGACTACGATCGGTAGCTATATGATCGGATGAACAAAAGTAAATAAAACTTAAAACAAGCAGCGCGAAAAGGCGACAGACGAGTAAAAGATACAAAGGACGCTCGCCGCTCGGCCTGGCCGGCCTTGCGCGCGCCCGCCCAAAGCTACCGTAGCCAACGTGCAAGCGTGACCGTTTAGCGGTCGTTGTCATTGGGCGATTGCAGGAACGGTTTAATCAATAATATTCATCTTATTTCTGGTAAAACCCCAGGGCGGGACGGATCTATAATATAACACCTAGATGCTTCGTTATGGTAAGGACATTCTTACTCCGGAGTTTTCTATGATACTCTAAGCAGCAGAATTTTGGGGATGGTCGCATCATCATTTTGGGAAAGGAATGAGATACACTATCCTCCTATTACATTGTTTTCAGCCCCGCGTCTAATCTGTCGAGATTAAGTCGAATTAATGGTGACCTCCAACGAGAGAGTGTGCAGAAACGAGAGGTTTATCGAGGAGGTCAACATTAATTCGCGGTTAATGAGTGAGATTGGACACGCGGCAGTTGTCCGGAATATACTGACATGTTTCTCAATTCAAGGGTAGCTCCTAACAGCATTCCAAACGTTCAATTAGCGAATTTCGGTTTCCACGACTCCTGCCTTGGTAGCAAACCCCCGATTGATCCTAGGATCAATCCCATCATTAATCCCATTGTTTACAATGTAACACTCAGGGTTAATCCCAGGATCAATCGGGTTTTGCTACGAGGGCAGCCAACGAAGAATCAACAAAATGAAGTTTCTCATAGTACTCAACGCCGGATAGCGTTTTCATGCTTCATCTCTTCATTTCCAGCTGCATATTTTGCATAGTTCATGGTTGTCTTTGAGTCATGCCCCTGAGTCTTGGTCCCGTCCCCGTAGTCAAGGGCCGTCTGAATTTGAAAATGAAGTTGAGACGGCCTAATTTAAATATGTAGAGCGTCTGTGAATACTTGATGATTGCCAAATAATCAGGCTATGGGCAATCACGGTAATTTTTACTTGCAGGAGTCAGTGCAGCACGTTTTTACGAAGATGAGTTAACAGTGCACACTCTTCGACAGGATCGCCAGTTGCCACCGGAATGGAATATGCTGAAATTGGTTTACGGTTTATGTCAAAGATGTTTTGAAGTTTTGGTAGAGGTGTATCGGGCGAACTTCCGCAGCGAATTACAGGCAAGAATTCCATAATATATCTTATTATAAGATTCAAAAAGTTTTTCATTCAATGTTCCGCTTCGATGACGACCTTACAACTTCAAGTACTGACCATTCCCTTGTTAGCCGGGAAATAGAAGATATTTATGTAAGTATTTATGATAATATGTAAATTTTGAAACGTACGCGAACAGAGTCACCTCCTCCGCACACATATCTCCACTCTCTCTCCTAGAACCGATGTTTATTCTTTTTTGATTATGCAGATATTTTTTATCTTTCACATTCATGTGTGACAAACTCCGTATATGGTAATACGGGATAAATCGAATTTGTGTTCCCCTTCCCTTTTCCAAGCTTGGTAAAAGTCTTTAAATACCGACCATTGTTCCGTAACCGCTACCAGGGGCGACGAATGTGAGAAGAAAGACAGTATGGGGCACCATTCTACGGCATTTTGGGATCGATTTTCAGAATTCCACATGAACTGCAGAATCACGCAACTTTATCTCACTCGTACAGGCAAATAAATACACGTTGATTATCAAGTTCTGGATTAGCTGAAATAAGAACATAGCGCACGGGAAGTCAATGAATGGCTAAAGAGTTGCGTGCGTATTATCGAAGATAGTAAACGAAAGAAGAAGAATGGAGAAGATTGGTCTTTCGGCAGCAAAGATTGTGATTTCTCCTTACGCAATCGGTTCCACCACAACTCGTCGGCCACAGAGACAATACATAATACACATTAGAATCAAACCACAGATCTCAACAAGCGAGACCACCGATGCACCCAACCAGAGACCGGCTTGGCCCGAGACGTCCGATATCAGCGCACTCATCTGATATCACAAGTTCCACGAAAGTTGGCCATTGTACGCAAAGATTGTGAAGTCTTTATGCTGCTAATATCACGAACTGTCTATGCAAACATGCTCTATCAGCTGCAATCTCTCATTATTCCAAAGAAATATATCATTTTATATGACTACTGCTTTACTCCCACTCACGGTATAGCTGGGTGCCTGTACATAATCCTTGACCAGCAAGCTCCCGTAGTATACTTGGATGATGAGACCGTTGCGTTGGTACCTTAAAGTAAGCTGTCTTTTGCATTGTTTCTTTGAATATGCCAAGCATGGAATTATCTCGTTCTGTATTTACAAATGTGAGATGAAGATTAGATAAGAGAAATTTCTAGTATGGCATACCACTCCGTGCAAGCGTCCCCGACCGCGAAATTCATATTAGAGTACTCACAGCTGCCCGCCTGAATAAAAACTATTAGCAAGAGACGTGCAAGACTTATGAAGGGAGTACACACGGTCAAAAACCGCTAAACTTCTAGAGTTGCTACAAGTTGCCCAATAACTGACCCCCGGCAAGTCGACGTATTCCGATGAAGTTGTTGTCGTAGCCTGGACCGCCGCCTCCCTCTTCCTCCTTCCGTACGGGTTGCATATGCATGTGCATGAACCACAAAGAGCCCCATTGCAACTCGAGCAATCCGTGCAACTTCCGCAGTATTCATTGGCGTTATTGGTGACGTCGTTTCCAACAGTGCAAGTTTGACATGAACTACACTTGTTAGATTGGCATGTAAAGCAGCCCGTGCAGCTTGCGATGGACGTTGCCTCTGTACTAGCCTCCGAGGTGGCGGCAACCGTCGGAGTGGTCTCGGTCACAGTTGTGGTCTCCTCGGTCGAAGCAGCCATCACTGTAGTTGCGTGAACCGTGGTTATGGTCTCCTTCGTCGTTGGGGAGTCCGTTGAAGATGCCGTGATCGGTGACGTCTCTTGGCTGGAAGTAGTCTTCGATGTCGAGGGACTGAGTCCTCCGGTCGTCGATTCTCCTGTTTGACCAGTGGTTGATTGTCCAGTTGATCCCGTGCTGGATACCACACTCGATCCAACAGCCGGAGTGGTCTCCTCTGTTCCAGCTGCGCCTTGTTCAGTTGTCGAAGTTGTTGATTGCGCGATGCTAGTAGTCGGTGCTGTAGTTGATACTGTAGTGGCCAGAGTTGGCTTGACGGTCGAAGTCTCCGTTGTTTTACTTGTAGATTCTTCACTCGGTACAGAAGTTGTTGGTTGAGCGGCTGGGGACAGTGTTGACGTATCTGAACACATCCTGGATTTCACTTGCCATTAATAGGAAATATCTTTACAAGACAAGATCCGAATTAGGGTTTAGTGGATGTAGGATGCCGCATTCGAAAGCTAGTGACGAAAGTGCGTTCCCCGTGGCATTTCACACGGTCTTTGTCGCAACTTTCGTAGCCATTTGCTTATTTGCGTGTTTACGCATCCTTTCGCGCAAGGCAGAATGTCCAGTGGTAGCAGTCATTGCAAAACGAACGAAAGTTGCGAGTGAATACAAAACTTTCGTCTTTGTACTTATGGTTGAGGAAAATGTTCCATCAGTCGTCTCATTCCTACTTCCGACGAGAGAGCGAAGCGGCATGAAGAGAGTCCAGACAAAGTAGGAATGAGTTTACTGATGGAACTTTTTCGCCAATAATATCTGTCGCTATGTGGGAAAGGGGATAGGAAGGGAATTCGCAATGCACCAAAAACGACAGTGAACGATTACTACAGGTAAACATTTGCGACTTTCGAATGCGGAACCCTAGTGGGCATAACATAGTGCAATAGGGTTACATGACGTGAAAAATGGTGTTACCCGAATTCGATGCTTTCGATGAGCTCGCTTCTGTTGTTCTTGGCTGTGCGGTGGATTCCTGTGCTCCTGAAAATCCTGATTATGTTTCGCCTACGAACATCATGGAAATGATGTCGAAGCTCGACAAGCACAGAGCATCATCGCTTACGGATACCTCACAATAAGGCTGTAATTATTCCCTAGAGATATAGAGAATTCATTGCGAAACGTCATACCTGTAACAGACATCTTCGCAGTTGTGCTCGACCTCACTCCGATCGCATTCTGTAGGGCGGTTCGTTGGGCCTCCGTCCCCACCGCCACTTCGTACTGCAATCATGGTATCTTCCAGTTTCAGGTTTACGCCTTTATCAGGACTATCCGTGCATTGGATTCTAAAGATATATATTGCTAACAAAAAGGTGTAAAAAGGTCTTGCCATACACTCTTTACCAATTGACATTGAAACATAACCAACAAGAAAGCCCGAATGGGATGCTCTATTCACTCACCATCAATGCGGGGAAGATATTGTAGGTGACCGTGGCCGAGAAGTCGCTCCTGGAACATGCCGGTGGGCAGTTGCACAACTTCGCTGAGGACTGGGGAGAATCACGCATCCAGAGCAGCTTCGACAGGCATATCACTGAAAGCGAGCATTTCGTCATTATTCGAAAACTATTATAAAAGATGGATAACTCCAAACATGGACAACGAGAACGAGCACAGTGAGAGAATTTGGAACCAAGGAAACTGGTTTACAGCTTACCATCCGTAGCCGTCGTGCAGAATGATTGATTGGCGAACTTCCTGTAGAGTGGGTCTACACACCCACACAGTTCCTCCGCTATCATCTGGAGACACGTAAAATAGCAAGAGTAGTCAGTATAGTTGTACTCCTGAAACGAAGTCGTAATTTAAACATTTTATAGTCTGCAGATCTCTACGAAAGGAAATTCATGGCCAGTATACTATTGTATTGCTGATGAGAATACATTCTTACCGGATAAAGATTCTTGTCTGCGGTTTCATTCCAGCTACAGTTGCCATAAGGCTCACCCAGCCTCTGCTGTTGTGTCTGAAAACAATCAATATAGAGTTTGTAGCTTCGAGAATTAGTTAAAGAGATTACAAAACATTGAACTTCCATAATAACCCTGACAACGTGTTTGATCTAGGCCAATAGCACTGCTGCTACCTTGGAGAGCGCCACGAATGTATGCGAGCCGTTGCCTAATCTCATTGGATACTGTCCAAAGTGCGGGAATACACCAGCATCGTGAACGAGCATGACACTGAAAAGTGTTACATACTGGGAGAAAATGGTGACGCTTGAAAAATGCGTCTGATACGTCTAACTGCCTCACTTTTTGCACTTTCGCTAGCCTCATCTTCAGCAAGATCTATTATTATGTTTATTTTATCTACAAGTTCAGACATGAAACGAAGTAGACAAAGTGAAAAAGCTAATCAAGATAGGTTAATTTGCATAGCGAGAGAGCGAAGGGGATAGAAGAGAAGAAACTAGTCGATTAGATCAGGATCGCGCAGGAATTGAAACTCCTCCTTTAATAATACTGGTGACTCCCTAATGGAATAGTGCGATCTTTAAAAAGCGGGGAGGGGAAAGAAAAAAAACAGGGGAAGGCAATCCGTCGCTCGGGCCATCCCTCTCGCATAGCAACCATTCTGGACTGTGCCGGGAGAGAGCGGACGAAAAACTTAGACCGTTATTGGCGCTTTGCCGGTCATAATCTATTTTCCCAAAAGATATCATCAGGATAACAGCGATAGTAGACGATGCGAGTGAAGGTTTTTTTAAACTTTTCCAATATAAGGGAGTCGTTGGCATAACGCGGATACCAGAAGGGTGAACCGATGTCCAAAACAGGAAAGGATATAGATTTTGTATTACACGATTTAATACTTTTAATTGAAATAACAAACTATTCCCGCTGATTTAGCTGTCCAATTGACTCCTTACGTGTTAGCATGGCAGAAATTAATAGAATCGCAGGAAAATCAGAGCCGGAGAGGTAGATCAGCGCGCGTATTTGCATAGACAGTTCGCAATCGTTTACGTACATTTTGTCAACTTTCGCGGAACTTGTAATAGCATTTTACGAAAAGAGCAGAGTCCTTTACAGTAATTGGCACGCAACTACATGTAACTGGCCTTTGTAGTATTAGCTGCTCTTTCGATAACGGAATCAAATTTGCGAAAAGACTTGGCTACATAAAAACTCAGTCACGTTGTCTATCGACAGCAGAAAGTGCTACATTATTAATAACATAGAGACAACTGATTAGAGAGTGTCCACGAGTGTAATTTATTTAGAGAGTTTTGCAGAAGGGACTGACTGTTACAAGTTGGGGATAGGACAGGCGCACCTCGAGATCAGCTGCGTTGGATTGAGAAAGAACGCCACAAGAATAGAGGAGGGAGGACAAATCGGCAGTGTACAACACGAATAGAATCGGACCGAGTACGGAGCCCGGAGGAACATCGGATAAGACGAGGGAGACACGGAACCGGAATGGAGAACACGGAATGAGCGATAGTAGAGGAATGAGGACAAGCATGAAAGGAATGGACTATTGATACCGAATGGGAACACTTACATTAGCTAGCAGTTTGGAGAATGGTAAAAGCACGAGAGAAATCGAGGTATATGACATCTATCTATGTTTCTACCTGTTCATTATGCTACGCTTGAATATGTTTACAACACACGCATAATAACAGCTGTACCTGTAATAAATACAACAACTCACACGGCTGCGGCATCCGTAGACGGTAGGAAATCGAAGGACTTGTTCGACGGGTAGTTCTGCTGCAATGACAACGTTATACTCTGTTATACAGTAACCAGCCAGTTTTCTGGGTTCATAGCGGGGAACATATGCTCTAAATGCATTAATAGATATCTGAAAGCAAGCTTACATAGAGCGTCATGAGCATTCGTAGTCCGAAGGGCGATCCTGGGCGTACAACTAAGCGTTGGGTTGAGAAGGTGTAGCAGACTCCAAAATCGGGGTGGAGGAATCGAGTGAAGTTCGCCCTGCAATACGCAGATATGAATATGGACATGGCGTGAAGTATGGTGCGCTGGCTGTTTTTGACCAAAACGCTGTGTTGGTGTCCTGATTACTACATCACCTATCTTCATACTCCTGCGCTTTCCCTAGCAGAAAAACAAAACCAACGCATTTTAGTCAAACCTATAAGTATGCATGGGCAAGATTTACAGGGAGAGCACTCTGCATAGTGCCAAAGAAAAGCAAAAGTGACTCACGATGAACAGCTGACTCCTGCCATTGTGCATTCGCTTATGAGCTCGTCGTAGGAATAGCCAGCCGCGTATCGGGTCTCGTTGTCCAGTTTTGACATCAGCAAACTGAAAGGAATTCAACATAGCATCATGAGAACTTCTCGTGATTTTAAGGCACCCATGAAGTGAATATGTTCTATACAAGCTGCCTAACCGCTACGAAGAGAGTCTTTTTAAGATATAAGAGGCGGGCATTTAAAAATAACAAAGTGTGACAAAAAAGGCCGGTCGATTTGTCACGAAGAGGCGAAAGAACGAGCTTGTCAAATCGAACGTCTTTTTGTCAGCCTTTTTTTGTCACACTTTGTTATTTTTAAATGACCGCCTCTTATATCTAGCCTTATCATCCTGACAAAACTGGTATGCCGGTTGTAAAAAAACGTACCGGATCATGGTGTTTGCGGTCGTCAGCCGTGAGATAGAGGACGTTGACTGAAAAGAAGTTGTTCAAATACGTTCGCAATGGCAATAAAAAATCCTACGATCCTACCTACACTTATATTGCATTAGTTGCACCAAATTTCATTAGCTTGTTAGTGAACTCTCGACCGTTCGTCAATTCTTTGCGAAAAACGGTTGATGGATGCTAATGGAGCTCTTTCTGTCACGGATTTAGATAAGGCTAATCTATTAGCTATGAAATTTTCTAGTGTATACACAATAGACAATGACTCTCTACCTAGTTATAGTATTCATTCCCGCATGCCAGACAACACTGCCCAGCTACCCTCTTTCGAATGCTATGAGATATGTAAACTAATTGAGAAATGGAAGAGATCTGCTTGTAGAACCC
>LS822593.1:36920-59335 GCA_900490955.1 Micoletzkya japonica
GTTGAAAACCAAGCCTTTTAGTCGCATTATGAAACCGAGAGAGTGATGAGGAGCATGAAAGACTGAAGCGAGTCTGACGGTAACCACGGTAATTGCGCTTGGTCTTCAACGCCTAGTGCTGAAGATGCTTGCATAGCCTAATTTTCATAAAAAATTAGTAGTCAATCAATATATGATAATTTTGCCCGTTATAACTGCAAAAGCATACCTGCAGATTGGGGTTAAAATCGAGGAAGAGTGCCCTTAATGAGTGCGCCTCGCGAATGCGACCCGCTTCGCTGCAAACAAAAATACACTTTCACGTAGCTGCACTGCCGAACGCAAGTCATATCCAATCAAAACCGTATCGGAAGGTGCAGCTTTACCTCGTTCTCCTTTTTTTTCATTATACCATCACCAGAGGGCTCCCACCACGAAAGCTACCGTACCCCTTCGTCCTCAGGTCGACCATAACCAGGTTCCGGTCCACCGGCACTCCGATCACGTTGCCCTGATGGTGCGTGCTGAAGCGGACGACCGCCGCCGATCCGCCACCCAGCGGATGCTCCCACGCGGACTGCAAGGCGCGGAGTTTCCTAACAATGCAAGATTTCGAGAAAAAGCTGGGCCTACCACCCAACCCAAGGCGCGCGGTCGGCTCTCCATTCGTCTCTCCCACTATCGCCTATCCATCAAGAACAGTTCGGCCGTCTCCTTCCCCTAGCAAGATGTAGCGTTCTTGGGGAAGTATTATAGCAAAGAGAAGATCAAGAAGTACTCTACTTCAAGACTTCTGAGTCTCGGGTCTGGTTTTTGAAGATTTCTTTCTTACGAAGATCTCCTCACCTTCCTTCTTTGGAAATACCCTTCCTTACGAACGCCGATAAAGGCTATTCTCTCTCTTCCACCCATACGGTGCCCGCTTATGGAACGGAGGAATGAGGGAATGAAGCGAGGTGGCCATACATGGGCACACATGCCGACAATTATTTTAGTTTTGCGCCTGCCAGTGTACACATTTAGGTTTTTGTTAGCCTACCAATGTGCTTTCTAATGTGCTTTCTGGAATAATGTGGGGGCCAACCAAGTTAAGTTTCTGCAAAATGAAGGGCATCCCACCCGACAGTCGGGTCCGTGCCCATGTATGGAGGTGGTTCATCTCATAGTGTCATGCCTACATTACGCCTACACGGCATACATGCACCTTCTAACCCTACAAGCGTTTCTGTTACCGTACGCCTTGCACTTAAAGGTTGGATGCAAAACCGTGAAACCCGAACTTAGCATACCTCAAGGCCCTTTTCCGCGTCGTAAACTACCAGCCGATTGTTCTGTAACGTCGCAAGCCGATTGCCCTCCGGCTCCCATTCTAGCCTTAAAAGGGGGAACATAGATAAAAAGGCACGTCGAAAACGACGTGGCATAGGCACTTTTTTCGATTTTTTTTCTTTAAAATGAAGGCAGTTTTCAGTTGCCAAACATGAAACATAAAAGTGAAATAAATTTTAAAAAAGATTAATACAGAATGGTGTTGCCTCGTAACACGTTATACAGTATACTGCACTTCGAATCGCAAACTGGCGTCTATTCGCCGGCTTACTCTTTTTTGCTTTGAAAATTGCCACGTCAAACCGAAAACGCACGCGCTTTTGAGTTTCTTGAAGTTTTCGTGAATTGTTTTTGTTTTACGAAATGTAGAGCAACTCATGGCATTCATTTTTAGCTTTTCAAGCGTGCGTTTCATGCAGAAATGGGCCCGCTAGAATTTATTTTGACTTCCCGGAACGTCGACAACCACGTCAGTGCTGCGACCACGTTTTATGAAGGAATAATCAACGCTTTTTTTCAATTTTTTTTGCTGGAACGTGCGCTTAATGGATGGGCAAACACATTAGCGTCTGAAATTTGGCAAAAAAATGCATTTCGAATAAATTCATATTTTGACCTGTACGTATCTGTGCTGTATTCGAAGTGTGCAAATGCATATAATCTTGACATAATCATCATTTGGTAAAGCGATAGGATTTGTTAATTAGGTTTGGCAGAATAAGAGGAAACGTGTACGATGATTAATATCTCATCAAACCGCTTTTAGGCTGCAAAAAAACCGCGCAGCGAAAAAAATCTTAAAAAATGAAGGCACTTTTGTGAATTTTTTTGCCGAAAACGTAGGCACTTCGGAAGCCGTCGACGTGACTATTTTATCTATGAGGGGGGAAATTGCGCATGGGCTCCACGTTTACTGAAACTAGAACAAGCAGCTTTTAGTGCTATAGAATAAACTAATTTGCATAAATACAATAAAATATAAGGACAATTTGCATAAGTACAATCAAGAAAGGGGGGGTCCACAAGCTCACGAGTTGCCCTCCGCATTCAACTGCACCGTCTGCACCTCCTCCAACCTCTCATCTTCGTCGACCATCCTGTACAGGTTGAGTGAATGCGCGGCCGTTAGCTTGCCATCTGTAGAAAACGTTCACAAATATAGTGGAATAAACCGATCCGTCAGTTTCTTCCGTTCCAAAATGAGTCTAATTCTCTCCCTTTTGCACACTCTCTTGCCTTATATTCGGAATGATTTTACGACGGATCTTTTTAGTCCACTATAACCCCCTAATTCGCCCAAATTTGAAATTGCTCTAAAACCCAACTCGTGATTTAGAAAACCTCGTGCCTTGAAAGAGGGTTCCTAAAGATTCCAAAAAAGGCAAACTAAGAAGAGGCTCACAATCAGAAGACGTGGTCGCGAGCCGCGACGCGTCGTGCGGGTCGCTGGCCAGGCCACGGACCTGCACATCATTTAGTTATCAGAAGGATACGGTAGCCGTCCCGCAAGCATAAAACGCCTTCATTACTTGCACTGTCCCTTTTTCTAATCTCAAAAAGCTTTTTCTCTTTCCGCTTCTCTCATTTCGCGCCCATCCCGCCGGTGCCTAAATTGTGGCCTGCACATCAATAACTCTCCCCGGTGGGATACGGTATCCGTCTACCTCGCCCGCCGCGTGCGGATACGTCGCGGCCACGATGCGGCTGCCGTCCAGGTGCACCTTGCAGATCTACAAAGGATTACGGTAACTACCTGCCTATTTACCGTAACCTCCTAGCAATGAACATCCAATCTTTTCACATCAGATTTCCTCTAATTCGCTTTTCTGTCCAATCCAGGACTAAATAACTTTCAAGGGAGTCGTACCTGATTGACTAACTTCATGTTCTGGGTCCCGACCAGAAAGGCTACCGTATCCTCGTCAGCAGGCACGTTGGTCAGACATCGCGACTCCAGCTCTACCCCATACATCAGCACTTCAGCCATCTACCGAAAAATATTTTGATTTATTTAGCAATTTCATGGTGTCAAAACAATGGCTCATTGTCTATTTCACCGTGTTCATCTATCCTGTCCCAACCTCGAAGATTACAGTACTTTTCCTGGATTCTACCTTCACCTCGGAAACGCAACAAAATCGTGAAAAGTGCACTTTATCACGCTCTGGAGCACCTAAAGCTTCGCTTTTTAAGGAAAAAACACGTAGACAAATCAAATCCGACAACGAGAGAATCTCTGGCCTAGAATGAGCTTGCAATGGACGGTTAGTAAGGCAACTTGTCAATTAGGAAAGACACGGCAATAACAACGAAGAAAAAAGAAACGGTAGTTACCGTAATCTTCTACAGTATACTCAAGAGTTCTACAAGGTCATATTCTAGCCTAGCCTTAACAACAATGAGCGAATGTCACATTAGCGATCAGCACACGTGGGCAGGGTCTGCCGGTAACTTACTGCAGTGGTCCTCCCATACATAAATATCTCACAATTTCGCTAATAAATTATTTTGCAGCGAGCCAACCAATACAAGAAAAGTTTTAGCAGCAAGTCACCCAACCACGGTACCCGCAACCGTGCCCACCTATGGCGATCAGTGACTAGAACACTTTAGCTCGACGCCTCTCAAAGAGGGTTTTCATCGGATTATGGTTGCATACATTACACATCCTACTCTAGCATTCTCACAATGTCCTAATTTAGTTCATTATTATCTATAAACACAGTACTATTCTTCCCCTATAGAAGCCTCAAAACTCATGGTCAAAGTAGCCATAATAGGCCACTCCGACCATCGATAGGCCAAAGTTGGTCAGGGTTATACATAGTAGGGAAACGGAGAACACGGCCCGGCATACGGTAGGATTGAAGACGGCGGAGAAGGAGGCGGGGTCGGCGGGCGTCGAGAGGGGAGCTGGAACAGGCACGGTTGAACATGTCCCCTCAGCCCTCCCATTCCTATTTCCGACGAGAAAGCTAACGAGAATTGCAAGCGGAATGAAGGCAACGCAGGTAAGAAAGAGCACAGTAAGTCGGGGCCGTCAATTATGCTGATTCCACACGCGTTCAAGTCCCTCCTTTTTCGCACTCCTTCATCGGATCTTCCGCTCTTTCGGCACAATCCCTTCAAAGGCTAATAAAGCTAGCAAGCCTACCGATCGGCGCGCCATCCCAGTGCAGGCCGGCCGTGGTCTTGAGTAGAAGGGCCAGGAGGGCCACCAGGAAGGAGGGGGCGAGGAACTGGGAGATGGCCGGGCACAGGTAGGAGTAGTAACGGAAGATCAGCGACTGCAGATCCGTGTTGCTGACAAGAAGAAAATAGAAAATTGGAAAAGGCATTTTTCTTCCTAATACAATACTATATCGGGAATAGCACAGTAGAACTATTCCCGGAAACAATCCTACATCAATGAGCAGCGCATGGCATGAAAACGAAAGAGTTTTCAGGCTATTTTAGGTGGTGATATATTATACATAAATCTCGTCAGTTCAGTCACAGCTACCGTATCCCGCGGCCCTACCGTATCTTGCCCGTCTGTCGCTGCAGCGCGAGCACCTTGAAGTAGGCCAGGTCGAGGTGCGCCTGCACATCAAAGATTATTCACTTAAATTTTAATAGCTTTTGCCTCAAATAGACTCCACTTCGAGAGGCTACTCTACACAATTAAAACCGGAAAAGAAGAAGAAAAAAGGCAAAGCAGCATCGGCCGCTCACCTGCAGCAAGGGCCGCGCGATAACAAGCCTCAACGTGGTCCAGATCAGGCTGAGGTAGACCCTGCAAACGAACAGGCTTCTCCATGCCCATAACGAGAAAATACACAACCATGACAGGCAAAAGAGAAAGTAGATGAATCCTGCTTGAACTCGAGTAGATCCACCTATGCAACCCCGCGAAAACCAGAACTTCCTGGACCTACCGTAAGATCTCCAGCTGTCCCTGGGTCAGGTACTGTCTCCGCCCCTCCGTGAGGTACTGTCGCATCGGATGCGTGAACAGCATAATGACAACCGCCGGCAGAACGAAGGTTACGTGGAGCAGGATTCTGAAGGGCGATTTCACGATTTTGAAAAAAAAACGAAGGCAGCCATATATCGTAAGTGTGTAAATATGACTCACACCCACTTCAAAGATGCTGGACAGATGCATTCTAATTGCAAACAAATGTTCCCAAGTGCATTTCGGAACAGTAATTTCAGGCAGGAACGATGACTCACTTAGTGGCCGGCGGTGCGCTCTCCTTCGCCTTGGTGTACATCGAGGCGTACCGAAACGAGGGGAAGATCAGCCCGCAGCCAATCGTCGTAAACAGCTGAAGGGTTACGGTAGCCCAATAGTCATAGATTATCGATTTTCTTTGAAAATCCCTTAGCTACTGTATTTTTGCACCTTATCAACTTGTGCGTTCCCGGGGGGGGATTTCAATAAATCTATGAGCCCCTATGACGTGCAGGCTACGAGATTACGGTAGCTGGTCTCACCACGACAAACGAGATGTACAGTAGGAGCGGGGAGTCGGGCTTGACCTCCACTGCCTGGTCCTCGTTGGCCATACGGGCGGCACTCACGCGGAGGTGGGTGTAGGCTATAAAGAAGATTTGAATTTCCCTCCATTTCATGCCACTCTAAAAACAGATTTACCAGTGCGCAAAAGCTATTGGCAGATTTGATTTGACGCTACCAGGAAAAGATCCCCCCGCTAGTTCTGGCCTGTGCCCCCGAACGCATTCAATGCAAACAGCCAGAAAAAGAGAAAAAAAAGAAATATGCAAATGCCCCAATATACCGTACCCTCCAGAAGGTTGACGTCGAAGAGGCGGTCGACGAATACGGTAAGCACGAAGAGGGTGAAGAAAGTGAGGATGGACAGGGAGAAAAGAAGAGAACGCTCGTCGTCCGCTCGCAGAAGCAACGCGGTCAGACTGACCAGCACCTGCGCATCATAGGAGTTCAGGGATCCTATTGACGAAAATGCTCCGTCAGTAAACTCATCCCTATTATATCCATGCTGCCCCGCTCTCTCGTCGTAAATAGGAATGAGACAACTGACGGAACATTTTCCTCAACCATAGCGAACCAATCCCTCGTTCAATTGCGCGCTACTTTGAAAGAAATGAAAACCGAAAGTTGCCTCGACTCCAAATGCGTCCAATTCTATTACTTTTGTACAATTTGTCGTTCGGTGTTGGGAATGATGCTTCAATTTATTCCACTAAAGCCATTCCGAGCTACCGTACCTGTAGTGAAAAGGCGACTCCCACCAGGAGCCAGACAATCGACACGTTGAGATCCGTGGCCTGCAACTACAATTTTTTGTTTGCAAATAGCCTACCCTCGATTTCCCGCCAATAGCGAAGCGCCTCCTTTTCAATCAGCTGTACGGAATCACTTCAGATTATCGCATAACGAACGAATAAAAATATAACGAAAAGCTCAGAAAACAAGAAAAAAAAGCTCACTTACCTTGACCACCAGATGGTTGTACAGTTCGCTTACGGTATATACCGCTAGACAGACGGGGACGTAGAGGCAGAGCCAGTGGAGGGAGAAGAACAGGGGGAAGCGTTCCAGTTCCTCGATGCGGACGTGGGTGGCCTGGGAAAGTACAGAGTATACAATCTTTTGCATTATTTTCTACGCATGCTTGAATAATATGTATCTACATACAAACACACATCACAAATGTTCGTCAAAAGGCTAAGCAGGCTAAGTGGCAACTAGAAGAACTGTAAGGTGAAATAGCCATAGCGTTCAGCACTTTCAGCTTTAGCTAAAGAATCAGGGTAATGCTACTACCTCAATAAGTTTCTCCCGTACCTTCAACTCGAGCGGGGTCTGTCTGGGTATGTTGAAGCCCCGCTCGTCCTCCTCCCTCTGCCTCCGCTTCCTCGCCTTGCCCTCCTCCTTCCTGGCTGGCAGCATCGCTCGCAGGTCCTCATTCGAGGGTGCGATGTAGCGGATGAGGCTGCAATGGAGAGGCGTCGTCCATAGCAATGCAGAACCACTAGGAACACGTGAAGTATAGTTGAGGAAAACGTTCCGTCAGTTGGCCTACTTCCTACGAGAGCCACAATGTGCTGCTGCGTAGAATAGATTTGTATGAAAATTAAGAGAGCGGAGGCGAGAGAGCATGGAAATTGGAGAGGCGCAGAGACATTCGCAATTTCGGAACGCGGACTGATAAAACGTCGTGTGGAGCGGTATGAAGAAATTACAAGGTAGGAATGGGTTAACTGACGGAACGTTTGCGTTAATAATAGTTAAGAATGCATGATTCCGCGCAGCTCAACTGCACAGGAGGCAGTAGTAGCATGCCTTCAGAGGCTAGATTAGAAGCAGAACCAGAAAAGAAACAGACAACGGTGAACCGTACCCCCTGACGAGAAGAGCAAGAAACGACAGTCGTGGGCCGAGTTTGGATAGAATGCAGAGGGCAATCAGTGAGGAGACGACGTGGAACCCGAATATCGCCTGAATAAGAGAAATCAACTCTTAACACTCCTCTAAACCCGTAAAATATAACGAAACTAGCATAATTTTAGCAGCTCTCCAATTAATTACCGTTGATGATTTAGACATTCGGACAGTTGAAAATACCAACCATTTTGATGAAACAGCTAGCCTAATCCTCGCTTACAGCCGAACTTTCATCTGTTTTTGCCGTTTGAAGGCTGAACCTGCAAAGAAAAGTTTCATAAACGTGGGCTCCCGACGCGATTATCGTAAATCGATAATTTCGCATTGTTGGGTACTGTAATCGTCAACTACACGCCAGTCAAGAGAGCATTCGGTGCGTGAGGTCGTCTAACCAGCCCTCGAGCACACACACACACCTGCGATTCAAAGTGCGCGCGGCCGCGACGCGTCCATCCATTCCCAGGGACAGACGCGTCGCGGCCCTGCCCCCTCGTCGTTTTTCACAAGTCCCCACTTTCACCCGGACTTAGCCGCAAAAGTGCTGGTGTGCCGAGGGGCGGTGATCTTTTGGGCTATTATTTTTGCGTTTTTGTTGTCTGCACGTTCACTCCGCTCCTTGAGGTGGTCAGCAATCGTCGACCGAATGGCGGAAGTTGCCCCGGCTCCCGTTATGGACCACCAAAGTGCTGACATGGGCAACGGAGCCAGGTACGTGCCGGTCCGGCCGGGAAGTTCCCGGCCCTGCCTATATTCCGGACATAATTCCTTTGCAGGATGCACGTCGATGAGGAGAACAACGTGAGTTGAGGGGGGTAGAGGTGGAATAACCAAACCTCCGTTCGGTGACTGGTTCTGGACGATTCTCTAGAGGGGGAGGGCTCCGCCTAAGGAGACGTAGTTTGTAGTTTGGTGCAGTGTTTGAGCGAAGCGAACGCTGCTGTACTCTTACGCAGTTTTCGGGTAGATTGAGCCATTTTATGAGCTGTCCAGCATCGAAATGGTATGAGAACACTTACTAATTAAGTATTATGATGAAAATAGTGATCAACATGGGGGTGGATCTGTGAGTGGGATAAATAAGAGCCCGATCGATGAGTCAGCTTTATTGTAGGTGAAGAATGAGGAGTTCTCGGACGATGAGATTCCGTGGGGGCAGCGGCTGAAGCTGGATAGTTCGGCCCTTTCGGCGAGGGACGAAAAGCCCCCGACGACGAGTGCGGTCAAGGTGGGACTTTAGTGGATTAGTCACAGATTAATACTTCAGAGGATAGGTATAATCAAGGCACTTTTTCCATATGAAACTTTGTAAATCAGCGCACTTTCTTCAAGTTCGTTTACCTGTTGGTTTAAGAGTTAGCAATGATTCCGGGAATTCCTCGCATGATGTCTATTAGCAGGACTAATGATTCCGGGAATTCCTCACCTCCTTTCCATTTTCAGGACGAAAACTTCGACTCGGAAGATGACATTCCGTGGTCGCAGCGGATCAAGAAGGACGAGAAGAAGAAGAACGGGTCATCCTCTCACGGCAGTGAGAAGAAGCGAGCGAAGAAGGATGAAAGTGAGAGCGAGGATGACTACAAGCCGCCCGTGAGTAGCTCAAAATTATTTTTTTTAAATTTAATTTTATTGTCTTTATTGGTTGCGTATTCCTTCAGAGTAGAAAAATTGGAGGGTTCTCAAAATAAACGCTCTTACTATCTCCGTAGCTGCCTTGCGATGGATTTTTGGGCCGGTTGTTTGCGGTCAATGTATTTGGCTTACTGTATCTCGGGATTACTGTTGATGCGTGAACCCGGCTCATCATAGGGTTACGGTAGACTTGCCTTAGATTAATTAATCAACCATGGTGGGTGGTAGACATGCCTTAGATTAAATGTTAATCAACCATGGTGGGTTGCCGTAATGATCGCGCGATTTCAAAATGCGTTGATTACGCACGTGCTGCTTGTGAGGGCTTTATGCGTTCATGAAAGATCAAAGATCAACCTTGCTTTTACAGAAGAAGAAGGACAAAAAGGACAAGAAGGCGTCCAAGTCGAAGGACCACCACCACAGCAGCAGCAGCAGTAGCCACCGGAAAAGTTGGCTTTGCATTTACATTTTCGCTTTTCTCCATTTACTTTATAATTTTGGTGAAATCTGCATGTAGCGTATCAGTAGGGCAAATCCTGTTGGACGGAATAGATAGGGAAATTGTTTGGCAACATGCCAGGTTTCAACTTAATGCAAAATACAGTAGACCAGCGGATGGATCTTTTTGGCCAATAATCGAGACTTTCAGGCACGGCCTCGAGCGCGGGCGAATCGCCTAAGAAGCGTGTCAAGAAGGAGGAGGAGGCGGAGGACGTGTGGGAGTGGTGGAAGGAGGAGAAGAAGCCCGCGGGAGTGAAGTGGAACAGTCTCAGTCACAAGGTGAGCAGGCCACAAAGATCGGGGTGATCTTTTTGTGATCTTTGTTAAAGTAAATTGTATTTTTATCGCTTTGTGACAAGGTTGCACTTGTTTGAGTAAAGGCGCCAGAGTGACTTTGAAACACTGCTACCTATTTGAACATATTTTTGTGACCTGAATATGACGTAATTTTAAGTATAAATGCCCTATTTCTCCTTCTACAGGGTCCCCTCTTCGCGGACCCGTACAAGCCGCTGCCCGACCACATACACTTCAAGTACGACGGAAAGGTGGTCAAGCTGAGCCCGGAGGCCGAAGAGGTACGGTAGCGAGATAAGAGAAGTTGGGGCTGCGGTAGATAAGTGGGCAACCTTCCCAGCATTTTTTTTCAGAAACGGCCCTACCAATGTACGAAATCATAAATTATCAAGCCTACCAATTGAAATTTGCTAGAAAATATGGTAACTTAGATTGGAAAGAGTGCATTTGGAAATTATATAATTAACAACATGCTCTAAGCATGCTGCAACAGCCTAAGAATGGTGCACAGAGATAAAGGCAGGAATACTCCGCTTTGAAAAATGGCGTATGATGTGCAGGTGGCGGGCTTCTACGGGCGCATGCTGGATCACGAGTATACGGGGATGGACGCGTTCAACAAGAACTTTATGCATGACTGGAGGAAGGTGAGGAGGGGAGATTATTGACGTGCTTTCTTCTTCATATAGTTGACGAAAATGGGGTCCGTCCGTCGTCTCATTCCTACTTCCGACGAGAGAGCGAAGCGGTATGAAGAGAGTGCGGACAACGTAGGAATGAGTCGACTGACGGAATTTTTTCGTCAATAATACTTGTAATACGCCTTTTCTTGGTACTCCCATAAGTGTATTTGCTATAAAGTAGACCTCCCTTTTTTGACACATTTTTTTACTTAAATATATGCTCTGGTTGCGTAGAAATCGCAAATGTGCTGCTTTTTCTGTGTAAAAAAGAACCCTCAATATTTTAAATATGATAATTGTAATCTACGATATTCGCAGTGCATGACCTCCAAGGAGCGCGAGCTCATAACGGACTTGAAGAAGTGCGATTTCCGCGCGATCGACGTATACTACAAGGAGCAGACTGAGCTCAGGAAAGCCATGACGAAGGAGGAGAAGCTGAAGATTAAGGTGGGTTACGGTAGGAAGAGGAGTACTGTTGCGGTGTGGTAGTTTACGGTAGAATCGGAATAGGTTCTGTGGGGAGTGCATTGTAAGCAACGAATGTAGGGTTACGTTAATCGTTTGATCCGTATATTCCTCAGGGTGAGGGTCGGAGGAGGCATATTCCCTGCGGGGCCTTCGCATTCCTCAGGGGTACTGTATTAATTAATTTCATCCGCAGGAGCAAAAGGAGGCCGAGATGAAGATCTACGGGTTTGCCTACATTGACGGCCACAAGCAGAAGATTGGCAACTTCCGCATAGAGCCGCCTGGTAAGCCTTTTCATTTTTTTTTGAATTTTGCGAAATATATATTTTCTACGTTGTTTAAATTTGGCGAATCTAACAGCCCATCATTCTGGCGTGCAGGTCTGTTCCGCGGTCGTGGTGGCCATCCGAAAATGGGCAAGTTGAAGAAGCGGGTCATGCCGGAGGACGTGATCATAAACTGCTCCAAGTAAGTGTCGCTTACTGTTTGCTGGCTACTCTTAGTGTGCAAAGTAATCGGTAGCGCTACAAAGTCGCACTGTACCGCGCAAAATGTTGCTCCTTCTTCTTCTTTTTTCTCCAACTAATAACGATCGTCCTGCTTGGAAGCTTCTAACGAGTCCGTAAACGTAATACGTAAGTAATTCCGTTCCGCAGGGACTCGGAGATACCGAAGGCGCCGCCCGGCCACAAGTGGAAGGAGGTCCGCCACGACAATACCGTAACCTGGCTCGTGTCCTGGACGGAAAACGTGCTCGGTTCGAACAAGTACATCATGCTCAATCCCTCGTCCAAGATCAAGGTTCGCCCGCCTTCTCATCGTTCCTTTTTTTTACTGTTATTCTTAATTGAGGGAAAATTGGAGAAAAGAAAAAAAGAACATTTTAGGGCGAAAAAGACTACGAGAAGTACGAGACGGCGCGGAAGCTCAAGTCGAAGATCAACAACATCCGCGAGGTGTACACCGCTGACTTCAAGAGCAAGGAGATGAAGGTCCGCCGGAATATTTGCGATTTTTCGTTTTTTTTCTGGTTTTTTATTCAGTATGCTAATTGCGCAAGGTGGTTTTTAGCTAGAGTTCTTTGCCTCCCCCTCCCTGGTTACTGTGTTTAGCAGGATGTGCAGTATTGATTTATTTTTCATCCCATTTTTGCAGCTTCGCCAGCGTGCGGTCGCCCTGTACTTTATCGACAAGTTGGCTCTCAGAGCAGGTATTTGATAGGGTTTTTTTTCTTCACTTTTTTTGCTAAATATGACAACAAAGAGGTTGTAAATATGAAGGAGGTTGTAATTGATGGTGACCTTAGCGAGCGCCTGAAATGTGCCTTCAATACATCAAAACATGTACTGATGTGCAGGTAACGAGAAGGACGTGGACGAGGCGGCCGATACCGTCGGTTGCTGCTCGCTGCGCTGCGAGCACATCAAGCTCCACGAGGCACTCGAGGGCCGAGAGTAAGTCCGGGGAATGAGCGGAGCGCGGGAGATTTGAATTTAAATTCACCAATTTTTTATGACCAGCGTGAGTGACTGGTTCGCTGTGGCGTTCGCGTTATGTGATGTAGCCCAGAGAAATGGTATTAGAAGCCGTAAACTGGGAGAAATGGTGTTGAACTGTTGGCCGTTGATCCTCACATTATAATTTTCGTTCGGAATCAATTTGAAAAGGGCGAAAAATAGTTTTGCCTTTTCAGGAATGTGGTCGAGTTCGACTTCCTCGGTAAGGACTCGATTCGGTACTTCAACCAGGTCAGAGATCAGTTTAATGAGTAGTATTTTCATGCATGGGCACGCACCCGACCGTCGGGTGGAAGGCCCCCTTCTTTCTGACAGAACCTTGACTTGGTAGCCATCAATTATCAAATGAACCTTCTTCTTGGTAGGCTATGAAAAAGCAAAATGTATACTCTTTGGTAGGCTCTAAACAAAAAAAAATAGTCGGTAACCCTGCCCACGTATGAGTATGCTTAAAGGTGGCGGTCGACAAGCGGGTCTTCAAGAACCTGCGCATGTTCATGGAGAACAAGGACCCGGGAGACGACCTGTTCGATCGGCTTGACGTACGTTACTGTAGCTGATTTACAATTGCTGATTTACAATTAAGCCCGATAGTCAGACGTATAGACGCAGTAAGGAACGTAGTAGCTATTCGAACAGCTAACGTGCATAATTGTATGCCGAAAGCATTGGAAATGCGTAACAGTGGTGACTGCAATAGTTGTGCAATGTACGTTGTGGGTTAGTCCAAGCGTGAAACGTACCTCAACCGGGTTTGGGCAACTTAGTGGCCGATTGCAGACAACAACGCTAAACCAACACCTGCAATCTCTCATGCCGGGCTTGACTGTCAAGGTATACTATTCCCCCCTCCCCCCCTTGTTCTATCCTACGCTTTGCCATTCTCGCTCCTTTATTTGCTGATACACACTTGGTAGACTATTTTTTTGGTAAACTGGTTGTAAGCTATTATTATTATTATTATTATTATTATTATTATTATTATTAAGGTATTCCGTACCTACAACGCCTCCATTACGCTGCAGGAACAGCTGGACAAGCTGACCAATCGTGAGTGGAACTTTTATTGGCGGAAAAGATCTATTACGTCAAAGGATCGATCCGCTCTGCTTATTGTTAGTTAGTTGTAATGGCAAGTGGGTATTGACAGACTGTTATTTGCGACATGTCCATTATGTTTAACAAGTCCTGCTGGGAGGTGTTGTGCAAAGTAGTGTAAATGCGTCTTGTTAATAAAAAAAGAAGATATATTCTCTTTCCTTAGCCAACGACAACGTGGCGCAGAAGATGCTGTCGTACAACCGGGCAAATCGACAGGTCAGATTCGTCGAATCTTAGGCGATTAGACTATAGTCGAGAAGACTACCCCAACTACTGTAGCCAGACTACTACAGCGCACCCGATGTTTTGATACGACTGAAGCTTGACAGTTTAGCCAATTTTGCATTTGTTAACAGTTTTTTGCAGACATTGAAGTGAAAAAAAATGGCAACAATAAGTGACGAAATGTCCGTAGCGGGGCGAATGGTTTGACGGTAGCAATACCATGATTCCTTCAGTTTAGCGAATTCCCCCCCCCCCCCCTTGCAGGTGGCCATTCTGTGTAACCATCAACGGGCGGTGCCCAAGACGCACGAGAAGTCGATGGCGAACCTGGAGCAGAAGATAAAGGAGAAGAAGAAGGAGCTGAAGGCAGCCAAGGTAGGAGGGGGGGGGGTACCGTGGTTGGGTGGCTTACTGCAAATGTTTTTCCAAGTATTGGGTAGCCTGCTGTAGAAAAACACAGCTTGACTAAAACTCGATCTTTATGTATTGGAGGGTCACTGCGGTAACCTACTAGCAAGCCCTGCCCATCTATGAGAGACAGCCTGAACGGTTGAAAGACCCACTATTATTTATTTATTTATTGATTTCCTTACGCCTGGGAGGACGTGGTCGGGGGGCCAAAGTGCATGCGGACATTGGTCAATCAACCGCAATGACTTCACTCGTGTGGCTCATATTAATTTTGCATAATCGGGAAAGTCGCTGCTCGGTAGCTATGCCCACTTATAGAAAAAAGCTCCGAAATGCTACCTTTGTAATCGCGAATGAAAAATGGCTCCGTAGAGTAATTAGGCATGCTGCATAGTACTTCAGCTTAATGCATTGGTTTTGCTATCGCAAACTGAAATAATGACCGAAACTCGGCCGATAATCGTGTTCGTTCAAGGCGGAGCTGAAAGACGCGCGGGGCAGCGTGGCCAAGGACAAGGCGAAGAAGAAGGTGGACCGCCTCAAGGAGCAGTACAAGAAGCTCAAGATATCCAGGACGGACAAGGTGTGATCTTTGATCTTTTCGAGGTCTTTGACCTTTCGAAGGTGACCATCGATCTCTATTGCTCTTTGCAGGACGAGAACAAACAGATCGCTCTGGGAACGTCCAAGCTCAACTATCTCGACCCTCGTATCTCCGTAGCCTGGTGCAAGAAGCACAACGTACCGATAGAGAAGGTCGGCGTAGTTTGGTCTTTGATCTCTGTAGTTTGATCTTTGATCTCTGTAGTTTGATCTTTGCTCTTTCCCTTAAGGTCTTCAACAAGACGCAGCGCGAGAAGTTCCGCTGGGCACTGGACATGGGCACGGAGGACTATGTGTTCTAAATCATGGATTCCCCTCCCCTCCTCTCCCCTTTACCTCCTAATTACCTCTCAAGGCTCCCCTCCCCCCTCGCCCGTTTACCTCTTAGTTACCTCTCTCCTGTATCCCCTCGTACTACCGTTCACCTCTCCCGTGATAACGCCCCGTCAGAGAGCTTGCTATACGTTACGACCCTTTCCCTCCCTAGCCTAATCGATGCGGCTTACACAACAACATACTCTCTGCTTATATCCCCCGCCCCTTTTCTTCATCTCCTTTATGGCTCCCACAGCGAATACAGTAACCCCCCGACGTTCACCTTAGATTACTGTAATGAGTGCTGTCTGACGCGAGGTTTTTTTTCTCTCCTTTGCTTTGTCCGAGTTGACCAGCTTCTCCTACCGCTCCTAGTCTCGTCCACTATAGCCCCTACACCCCCGCCCCCCAAATCTCTCACCTATCAGAGACATTTCAGCCCCCCTCCCCCCTTACTCGTCGTTCACGACCCCACTTACTTTTCCACTTTCTCGCTTTCAAACCCGTCCCCTGACAATTGTGATCTATCCTATGTATGCATGTGGAAATGGTGATAGTCTATAGGTCTTTTTTCTTTTTTTTATACAAAAATTTGCTACTGCACCGCAACGCGATTTTTTGCACTATTTACGCCGATTATACAACACTTTATAGTTTTTTTTAATTTTAATTATATGATTTATAACAGACGGTCCAGTAGCTTACCGTTTATGCTATGCGCGTACCTACAGAGAGATGGTCCCCTTATTTACTGGATAGTCGGAGAATCTTTTAAATTTATCTATCTATCTATTCGACTGTGGTCTGCATTACGAATGTGGTTCCCTTTTAGTCTTTGATTTCCTTTTCGTTATTCTATGCTTTTCACAACTCGTCTTTTACGCCCTTCATATTTGTATTTGTGTTGCACAATATATAAGAAAAGCTCTAAAAATCTAGCAAAAAAGGAGGTACGTGATAGTGGCTTTGACACGATTGAGAAGACCTTCGAAAAAGTTTCTATCAGTCTGCTTGGTAATAGTAGTGCCCTATTTCGTACTCCTCCATATTTATGTGTATTTGTTGTCTATCGATCTGCCCAGCTACAGTAAGCAGAAATGTTAGTCTGTCAGTACATCAAGTGTGACGTCTGTCTGTGGTCCTTTCACTATACTATCCTATCTCTCGCAAATGACTTGAGCTACGTTTACGAATTTTATGGATACACGTGTTTGTTGTTCCCTCCTTCTCTCCCGTTGCCCCGCATCTTTCATCCTGCGATCCAGTTCCCCCCTTCTTTTTCTTCGTTTTCAACCGTTATCTAAACCACACAGTCTGATTTTTCCCGTATTGGTAGACGCTCCGCCCACTTTCGAGTATATCTTTTCCGTCGTTTTTTTCCTTCTAAACTTTCGTATTCTATAGTTTCCGTTCATTGTTTCGCACGATACTAAGACTGTTTGCTCTCTATGATTATGCGTTGAATTTCCGTCAGTAATAACACCGCCCCCTTTCCTCAAGCTAATTCACTCTACGTTTTTGTTCTCTAGATAAGTCGTTATTTGTCTTTTTTCGTAAGTTTTGGGTTGGAAGTTACGTCTCTTTCCTCTTTGTCCTCGATTATTATACACTATGTACGTCTCTCGGCTTTTGAATACATGGTTTGTAAGGCAAATGTCATTGGGGAAGCAGTGAAATAGATAGATAGATCCCAGGATGAAAGATGCGGGGCAACGGGACAGAAGGAGGGAACAACAAACACGTGTATCCATAAAATGCGTAAACGTAGCTCAAGTCATTTGCGAGAGATAGGATAGAATAGTGAAAGGACCACAGACAGACGTCACACTTGATGTACCGACAGACTAACATTTCTGCCTACTGTAGCTGGGCAGATCGATAGACAACAAATACACATAAATATGGAGAAAAAAACGAAATAGGGCACTACTATTACCAAGCAGACTGATAGATTCTACTATACCCTTGCCCGCTGTAGACTCCTCTATTATATCTATATGAGACGAAAAATTGTAACTTGTCAAACATTTTCTTTATCCCGTTACGTTGCATGAGCTTGAAATGTTTGAAATAATAAAGAGGTTGGTATTTCCTTACCTTCGCATGCATAAATTACACTGCGAAAGTAGCAATCGCGATAAAACATGCAAACCATAATACATTTCTGTCCCCTCGACTGTCCACAGCATTCCAAGCGTCATAGGTAATAGCGAATAGCGGTTTTCGCGCATAGGAACCCATCCTGTACGCGAACCAGTGAATCGAAGTTCGTGAATTTAAAAACTTAAGTTGTACACTAGGAATTGAAGAAACTCCGAAAATTTGATGTCGATTGGTTGATTCGCTCTTGAGAAAATTCAAAAAGTGTGGCCATTTCGCTATTAGATAGACACATTATTCACAGGGCGGAATGCTGTGTGTCTTATTAAATAGTGGTTCCGTTAATCCGATAGTAAATACCACAGACTGGGTATAGTAGAATTATAAAGTAAATAAAGTATAGAGAGAAATAAAGTATAGAGAAATATATGCCAACCGTAGAAAGGCTTGGAAACTCAAGATGAACATCTAATTAGAATAATACAATCAGCTCTTACGATAGATAGTTCCCAGTGCAAGGAAATCTTTTGACGGGTAAACTATATACCCTATTTATTCTGAATAAATACCTAGGTGTTTGTGATTCAATGCATTTTACTATCCCCAAAACCGCTCTCCTTTCTAATCCACTTATCTCCAAGTCTTCGTCAGTCCTCCCCCTCCCCTTTCCTCATTCCCCGTCTGATCCCTCGTCCCGAGTGGCTCGTCCTCCAATCGCTCTTCCTCTTCCCTCCCAAGGTTAGTCTAAAGGTTGGAAAACGATTCACAGCCTGATTACTAGAGTTCCGCTAAACGCTCGCCGAAAGAAACTAATTAACGTTGCATAAAACCTCAATGTAACCAATAACACTTTTGCCCTCGCGACTCTCCAATCACTTGAATCGAATGAAATGTCATTGGGGGTCGCCTCTTCAAAGCAACCTCATTCGCTCTCTCTCCGGCAAAAATGACGGCGATAGCGAATGAAAGAGGCATGCATAGCCTCCTTTATCCACATTCGGATAGAAATTAAAGGGCCCCTCCAGGCAATACCTACCATATACATTTTTTGACATAATTGGATAGCTCTCAATGTCCTGAGTCTCATCCTCTCTCCTTTTTTGTTGAAATTTCTCCGTTGCTGAGAAAAAGCTGTGCAAAGATTTCTCTCGCAGTCTGCGTCTCTTCATTTCCCTCTTGTCTCTCACAATCAATTAACCGCTCTTAATTGGTTATCTCTTGAAATGAATGAGATGGTTGGAGGGACCCTTTAATTGGATCAATGAGTGGATTGACATGTTTTTGATGGTTTCTTTCAAAGAAACGCTACATTGATCTTTGAATGCAATCTCCCCATTTCTTTGGAGAGAGGGGCATATCATTTTTATTTCTTATTTCTTCATCTCCCGCTCTCTGAAATAGACTGCTATGGGCAAGATACAATAACCATAGGAGAGAAGCGACACTTTGATGAAGTTTTACCGCTTTCTAGATGTCAAAGCATGTGAAATAGGAAGATTATGGTATATATAGTGTATTAAACCGATCCGTCCGTTGCTCTGATTCCAAAATGTGTCTAATTCTCTCACTTTTGCACACTCTTGATATTCGGAATGATTTTACCGACGGATCTTTTTAATCCACTATATTTGCAGTAGATTGGGGCATGAAAACGATCTCAGAGAATAGTCCATACTCGTATAATTTGTTTGTATTTTTGAGTACGGTAGACTGATTATTCTTTTCTTTTTTAAGTTCATCTACGCAGCCATGGACCTTCTCTCAGAGTACGGAGTCCTTTTCGCGGTAAGAAGATAACAGTGCATAGAGAGGGAATGATAGGACACTAAAGGGTCTCGTCACATTTCTTCCATCTTTCGAAAGGCTTGGTGAAATTTAGACAATCAAGCATAGCATATTGTGTGGGGGGAGGAGAAAGGAAGAGGGTGAGGATACAGTAGATCGAGGGGGGGGGGTCGCGACATCAAATCTTGAAAAACTCTTCTAGGGGGGTGGGAAGATGCTTGTCGTACAAGACTTCTATAGGGTGGGGCAGCCGCGAAAATATGGAGAAAAGGTGGAGCATAAGACGACTTATGCTACGGGTCACCCTCTGACTTGCCTAAGGTCAGATGGGATACGTCACCTATTCCTCTTGATGGAATGATGGTGTCCGGGATGGGGGGGGGGGTGTGAGAAGAGACGAGAGAGTGAGCCGACCGCACGCGACAAGAGAATGAGGGAGAATGGTTATGAAGATATCTCTTTACCTTCAGCTGATCGCTGCGTCGCTCGTTCCCCTCTTCGTCTCAGCTTGCGGCGGAAAGAAGGCTCCGCCTGCGGGAGATGGCGATAAGACGACTGGTTAAGGATGGCCAGAGGTGGGCGAGAAGATAAGAAGATAATATTAGATTAATTTAATGATAAGATTAAGATTAATGATAAGATTAAGAAGATAAGGCGCGCTTTACACATTTCAACCAAAAGAAATAGAGAAAATTCTCTATAAACGTACGAGAGATATCAATCAATTAATCAATCAATTTATTCCAATCTCAAGGCGTGGGCCTGTTGGGTGTATTGGGATAGGAACAGGTCATTGTGTTCGAGAGATATAGTGGAGCAAAAATATCCGTCAGAAAATCATTCCGTATATAAGGGAGTGTGCAAAGATGAGAGAATTATAATCATTTTGTAACGAAAGAAACTGACGGATCGGTTTATTCCACTATAAGTTACCAACACGATGTTTTTTCTTAAATTGATAACCCAATAACTTCAGATGCGGTACCAGAGCGTGTGTGTCGCTGTTGGTGGATTGTCGCGCCTGAACTTGATAAAGATATGAGGGCGGCAGAATCGGATTCGTAGTTTGACATGACAGTTGGCCTGGTTGAGTACATTTATATTACTGTAGGTGAATGCAGTGACCGTCTCTCCTTGCGTTAGCACAGCATGTCAAAGGGAGAGTGAACCGTCATTAGGATGTGCCGCGTTTCAGAGCGGGCACAATGTTCTAAAGGTTAAGCAAACGAGCTAAAATGCTCAGGAAGCGGTGTTTTCCGTGCGAGAGTTCCTACCGAAATCAGGGTTATTTTTCGGCATCTCGTTTGCTTAACATCTTCACTGTTGTCAGAACATTGTGAGGGAGGGTGGAGGAATGAAGAGAAGAATGAGAGGGAAAGGGAAAAATTAAGGGAATTCGCCCCTTTTAAAGGTTTTTACTCATCTTAAAATCACCGGTGGGGAAAATGGAACAAAGCTCTGCTCTATCTTGTTTTGAGACGAAAAACGAAGAAAAAGTTAGGCTCCGTGATTGTAAATCCTGCGAGCTCAATTTCACATCCATCAGATAGCCCGTGAGCTAATCTACAAGATAGCGCAGAGCTCCCTTTGAAAGGCACCGGAATCGGCCTTACAAACGGAACGATCTTTCCCTTTTCCCTACTATAGTAGATCGTAGAACAGGACTCCTCTGCAATCCCAGAAGATACAGAGAAGAACCTTCTTGGGATGCAGCCCGGTTTCTTTTATTGGTGGCTGTGTCCACGAGGGATCCAGACGGCGGCCAGAGTACTGTTATCGTAGAGTATCCATGATTCGTCCTCCAGGAATTCCTTCCTATTCGAAATTATTATTTTACATCTCGTGCGCCAATTGACTCCCCCGATAGTCCCCGATGAAGGTCGATATACACTTTCTCCCTCGACTGCATCGAAGCCCCTCAAGCACAATAAGAGCCCCTGAGTCACTTACCGCCTCCGGGGGGAACGATGCCTCGGGCAGTCGGTTGCCCCGCACAACTTCTCACTTCTCCTCTCCACCAGACTCTATCCTATCCTTGCTCTGAGACACGGGTCTCCTTCTCTCCTATGCCAATTAACTGTAACCTTTCTCTATCTGTCTCGTCAACTTCTACTTGCCAAAATAAACTGACACCTAATGCCCCAATATCCCAATTCACACGTAGGGAAATTACGGTGGATGATAATGTTCCGTCTAAAAAATTCCTTTGCGCTCTTTTCATATCAGTTTCCATCGTTATGATAAGAGCGCAAAGGAATTTTTTAGGAGATTACTGATACAATGCGTTCGTCAATAATTAATTAGATTAAACTTTTTTATCCAGACATGTTTCCAACTGCTCTTATCTCCTTAATTACCCTACAGCTTTTCTAAGGTAGAAAGCAAAAATTTGAGATACACCGAACAAAACTCTGTGAAAATCAACCAATATCACCATGTGAACAATGTACTTTTCATGTATTAGAAAGTTTTATTCTTGAATTGTTCTGATAGATTATAGACGTGAAAGTGGATTTGCTATAATTAATGCTATATCTACCAAAGGAAAAGCATGACCGTTTCGCCTCCTACCGCCAGACGGTCTTGCTATCACTCGGGGCGGAGGCTCCTCAGTGGAGACCCCGAGTGAGGATAATTTAGAAATGAGGGTAAGGAAAGGATAAACCCAGTCTAGTTACTAATAAACCCTACTATTCAAGATATAAGATATTCAAGATATACTATTCAAGATAGATAGCTTGAAATTTGTCATTCTAGATAAAATTAAAGTTTAAAGTGGAACGGGAAATACTATGTGAACAATGTACTTTTCATGTATGGTACGGAGAAATACAAAAGCATAGCACTCCTAACATTATTCGTCCGCTAATTGACCCCTCGAGGGTTACTGATATGGGACTCGATTTTATTGTTTCATGTGGTTGGAATGACGAGATATTAGTGGAAATATGTAGTGAATTATAACCACGGATAAAGATAGATCGGTGCCTACTCTGTACACTCCCCGATGAAGGTCGATATACCCTTTCTCCCTAGACTGCATCCGAG
>LS822593.1:81103-92063 GCA_900490955.1 Micoletzkya japonica
ATCATCTTTATTTGTGAATGATGAATTTATTTTTTTATTTCTTTATTTGTGAATTTGTGAGAGACCAGAATTTTTCCCCGTTTCACGGAACATGGCTAAATTACGATTCCGGTTGGCCCTTTTACACTACAGTACGCCGAAAAGTAACCTGGTCAACGAAGAGGACGTGCTACGAGCACTTTGCAGAGCTCAACGAGAAGCTGTGGGCGAGTAACAAGAAAATCGTTCTCTCGTAGTCGTTGACCTCCTGCAATGGTACACGGTTAAAGATGCAAGAGAAGATGAACAAAACGCGTTATGTCTCGATACTTCTTCAATTATAAACCATTATAGCCATTTTTGTTAGTTAGAAATTTTCCCAAACCTAATTTAAAAATGGAGGGGAATCAATCACTAAGCCCTTTATTTGTGCGAGAGAGTAGGCATGAACCTTGGACAAATCAGCCCTCGAGAGTGATGACGTTCAGCAAAACGAAACCCGTCTTCTCAGGAGCCAGCGAGATACGACGAGGCCGGAAATTAAAAGGATATAACGGCAGACAATCAATAAATCACTACCCCCACAGTAGTACCAAACCAGAACATAAAGCTCTTACCAAGTGAGTAGGCTGTCCGGCCCCGCCGACGTCGTTTACTTCACTCGACTGGTGGGCGAACGTACACGGACGACCGGCGTCAGCACCTCTTAAATCGAACAATACCCAACTAGATGAACACAAAGCCTATTCGCTCATTGGCTTGAACGGAAAACACTGCACCTTTCTCGCCTTATTTAGCACTGTATTTAGCAATTGGCAAATTGCCAATTCCCGGAGACCGGTAGGTTCATCCGGTTTTGCATTTTGGCTATATTGAGTGGTTCCCACTCATGTCATTTACCTAGGCACAATCCATTTATGGTGATCACCTTTCTGCACTTTTGACCCATCACAACTGTTTACGTGCCATTTACTTGGTATAGCAAGCTCTATTCCCTAAATTCTGCGTGAATTACATACCAACGGTGAGTCCTGGTGTCGCCCCTGCAACTAGGCCAGCTACCGACCGTCACTAGATGAAATACCGTACACCTACAATGACATTATAACTTATTTACAGTATTAGCACCAAAATGGAAAACTACTGTTAGAAGCATAGATCAAATAGTACGTCGGAACGACGTAACCAAGGCACTTTTAACCGCGAAAATTTTTAAGAATCAAGGCACTTTAGCCAAGAAATCTATGGTTTAATGTCAAACTATGCTGAATTTTGAGCTTATTGGTGTGAATCAAGGTACTTTTACTCTTTTCCCATAATAGAATCAAGGCACTTTGAAATTCAACGACGTTACTATTTGATCTACGGTTAGAAGGAAAGTAGCAACATACCCACAGCCGCACGATTCGTCACACAATAATGATCCGGCTGCTACCAACCGGCCATCTGAACATAAAACTGATTAAGCATTTAATAAACGCGAGTACCAACAACCACGAACTTTGGGCGAATTACGTTCATTCAAGCGCAACATTTGGATATAACCTAGAAATGCCTGGCGTGCAATGCCGCAAACTACTATCATAGACCAAGAACACGCATAGCACTACCATTGGCAAGCAAAATACAAAAGGAACTATGAGAAAAGAGCGTTCAAAACAACTACAACCAAGGGAAGGCGCGGAAATCGAAATTCGACTATTTGCTAGCAAAATACAAAGGAACTAAGCATAAAGAACGTTTAAAACAACTCTAAACAAGGGAGGACGCGAAAATGCGAAATTCAATATAATGAAACGCGCATACACACTAAACGCGCCTTGACTTGCGCGCTTCGAGTGACTACCGTAATCCTGGCTATTAGTTAACTAGCGCCCGCTCGGCCAGTGGCTGGCTAGTCTGTCTGGCTAGTAGTTAACTAGTCTTGGTTACTCTCCCTGGGGTTGGCTACTAGCTTACTAGCCAAAGCGCGCTAGTTAACTAGTGGCCCCCATTTGGGCTAGTTAACTAGTGGCAAACCGCTAGCTTACTAGTGGCAAACCCCATTTCGCTAGCTTACTACTAGCCCCGGAATACCAGAGTAGTATCGTCTGGTAATAATGTTCATGATCTCGTGGGAAAAGCTGAATGCTTAGCGCGTGAATTCTCGTCTCACTTCGTAAGTGATAATAGCACTTCCCTCCCCCTCCCTCCCCATCCTTCCCCCATCTCCCTCACATCCATCCAATTCCTCCCCCATGAAGTGTGTCGTGCTCTTCGCAAATTGTCTTCCTCTTGTTCCCCTGGTGCCGATTCCATCCCCCAAATAGTTTTTTCGTAAATGTGCCTCGTCCCTTTCTCTGCCTCTCACTGACATCTTTGATACTAGTGTGTTGACTGGTGTTGTTCCTTCTATTTGGAAGCATTCTCTCGTTACTCCTATCCCCAAGCCTCACAATGACCCATCCCTTCCCTCATCCTATCGCCCTATCTCGATACTGTCGCCTGCCTCTAAGACCATGGAGAGATTATTGAAGGCGAAACTCATTCCCTTTCTACTTCGCAACAATATCTTGCCTTCTAATCAACATGGTTTTCGATCAGGCGCTTCTGTCCTTACCAACCTTCTTGAATGTGAACGCGACTGGTCTACTTCTCTTGCTCTAAATCAAGCAATAGACATCGCATGCCTGGACTTTTCCAGTGCTTTCGATACTGTTCCTCATTCCAAGCTACTAGACAAATGGTTAAGTGAATTTTCGCTTTATTCCCGAGGTTTTCTTCATCTTCTTAACCTTCGCACTCTCTCCCCTATCCTCTTCTCCCCCTTTCATATCGTTGCCCCTCGTCTCATACCCCTTCCCAAGCTCGCTCTTCTCCAGAAATTTACTTCACTATGGAAGCCATTTGACCACCTTTCCCTTCTTTCCCTCCCATTCCAAGTCATTCCCAGTCGTCTACACCCTTCCTCTCGAATTGATCTGATAGCTCTGATCGTGCACTGTTCACTTCCAGAACTTATATTTTGCAGATGTTTTGTAGATCGTGGGGCTTCCCCTGCTCCTTTAGCTCAAATCTTTAATATGGGAGTTACTATGTCGCGCTTTTGCTAGGGCTGAAAACGTCGTAGGACGGGGTTATGCTGAAATTTTCCTTTATATAGCTCGCTTTCACTTGACTCTGATCGTGTACTGTTCACTTCCAGATCTTATATTTAGTAGATATATCGTAGGTCGTGCTATCGTAATAGGTAATTCTACAGATTTATCGGACATTTGAGCCCTGAGAGAGCAAGAAAGGACCAAATCACAGTGCGAGTGTAGTGAGCATCAAGGAAAACTCGAAATGTAGGAGCCCGAAAAGATCAAAGATCAAAAAAACAATGAAAACCCGATTTATGTCGTAGCATGATCAGAGAAAGCAACGCACACTAGAGGCCTACATGATCAGAATATAAAACTATGAACGAGTTGCTATTCGACTTGAGAACGAACTATCAGAGTGGCATCACAAGGTGAATATTACATGATATCGTTTAAAACATTCAAAATCACAGCTTCATCTAGTAAAAGTTTCTATTATTAACTGAATCGTTCCGCCTTTTCTCTTTGCGAACCGAGACCAAATAAAAGTTCTACAGCATTTCATTTTTTCAAGGCATGCAGCACACAATGAAAGGTTACCGAATCAATCAGCAAAAATCATGACGGAGCCGTATTCTCCGTCTTCAGTTATCGATAGGCGTGGAAGTTACCGTACGCCCCGGAAGTGAAGAGGGGCGAGTGCATGCCCTGAGGGCACTGTCCCGCATGTTGTTCAGCCGTTGGTTGATGTCGCCTGGGGCAAGGTTACGGTAACTGACTGAGCAAGCTGCTTCCGTATTTCATCATAAATAGCACCGAGTCCCCGTTGTTAGCTAGCTTTGATTGATTCCTACTTCCAACCAGAGAGAGCCATGCGGTTTGAAGAGTCTAGTAAAAGTAAGAATGAGTTTGCTAACGGAACTTGTTTTTGTCAATAATATTCATCGATGGATTTCGGTGTTTCAAGAAATCGCAAACTGACGATTGAGCAGCTTCGGGTTGGCGGTAGCATGGAGTGCATGCGTGAACATGTCCATGTGTCGCGGGGTCGACTGGTTCTCGTCCTGATTCTCCGTCCACGCCACGAGTGGGTACTAGAATGCACAATTTAGGAGAATTACGATCTTTCGCTTTCCAACATCTCGTAGTCACAATATAAAAAGAAGTAGGGACGCGCAATAAGAATGTGCACAAGAAACGATTTGTTGCATGTAAGTGTTTTGCGAATAGGTTTCCAGTTTTTTGTGTTGTAGAACATGGTGAATAGCGGAACCGAAAAGTTTCATAATATATCTGGTCTTATAATAAGGAGCATCTCATAATAAATATGCGACCTGAAACAGACCCATGGTCTAGTCTAGATATGTACAAGTGTCCTTTTGATGGCTATCTTTCGAAGAGGTATTCGTGAAACAGTAGGTCTTCCGCTTTTCGCTCACAAGAGTTTAAATCAACGCGCAGAAAACATTTTATAATAAAACGAGTACGTGACGCGTATTGAGAATGGATGTTTAAGTCAAAATATAGCTATGGTATCAGCTCTCTAAAGGGAAGTTGTGTCCCACAGTAGGTTGTAATCGTACGTGTCTCCTCTCCCTATATTTACCTTGATCTCGTCCGCGAAGGCTGACGTCGTGACCTTGCCTATGAAGTCGTCGATGTGCTCCAGGATCACCGCTACGAAGCGATGGTGCGCGTTCGTCGGATGCTTCATGTTCTGTAGAGAGAGTAGGCGGGTACGGTAGTGTATTCTTTTCGTAATTAGAGAGAAGGTTACAGTAGGACGGATACGGTAGCCTTTTTCGGAGCAACGTCGCTCATGGTCTATGCAAACGATTGAACAAAGATTTTTTGTGCAGAGAAGACAGGGGGCTACTGTAAAATAGCACTGCATAACCAAGTGCTAGCCTACACCTTTTCATTGCTGCATTTTCTGCCAAAATTATGTTATTTTAGTGCGTTTCGTCTGTATTTGCGTTCCGAGAACATAGTGAAGACTCACGAGTATCGACAGCATCATAAGCGGATTGACGAGGGGTACGGTACCGGGAGGAGAAGGGACGTCGACACACAGAAGCTGGATGGCCTGAGGGCATGCATTCTGGTATTGCCGCCTCACTAGTTTCCCAGCAAATTTGACAGTAGTTTCCTAGCTAGTTTCCTAGTGATAAAGATACTGGGAAACTAGTGAGAAAGTCGCTAGGAAGCTAGTGAGAACCGCGTCTCCCCAGAGAGGACGAAAGTTGGGAAACTAGTGAGGGGATTTCTGGTTTCCTAGTAGGGACCTTTCCATTGCACCCCCCCTTCCCCTTCCCCCGGTTCTTCAGTCCCACGCTACAGGCAGAAGGTGTTACTTCATAGTAATAGCACTTTATAGCACAGTCATACGGAATTAAAACGTGACAATAAATATTGCAATACAATAAAATACTACGAATTAAAGAGCAGTATAACATAACCAAAGTATAAATTGCACGAATACGATCGTATTGCATGATATTACTATTTACGGCTACAGTACCAATAATTTTATAAGGTACAGTAACCCTGACTCTTAGGTAATTGTATAACGTACAGTACCTAACTCTAAGGTCATTCTATAAGGTACAGTAACCCTAAATTTATGGTAATAGCCCTAACTCGATAAGCTACAGTAATCTTAACCTTATAAGCTATAATAACCACAATTCCCCTGAATGGTTGACCATTCGATTGTCGAAGTTCACCTCTTCAAGATGAGTGTGTCCGGTGGCCCTCTTCGACGATTCCATCTTCGTTAGCCAGGATGGAAACCAAACTCTACATACGAAGACGAGCACGTTTCTGAAAGAGTGCTATTTTCCATCATACTATGGATATCAATATAAGAGATGGTTTCCTATTAAACTTTCGTTCAATCGATACTTCAGGCACACCCCTTCCCGCTCTCACATCATTAGAGTTCGGTAAATGGAAGATGAAATGGAAATGGAAAGGCTCTCCTCTAGAGGATGGAATCTTCGCTTCATTCCATATAGAATTCCACGGAATGAGATTGAAAATGGTGGTAACCATAAGCTGATAATAACCATAATAATCCTCTTGAAACGCTCACTATTATATCCCAGTAATACCGTAACCCCGTATTAATATTACTTTGACCCAATACATACCTACCGAAACCCAGTCAGTCCCACATTGACCCAATCCATACAGTAACCTATTTCAGCAATGTTCTCTTACAGATAAATCTCAACTTTTCCAGCACCTTACAAAAACAAAATCTACAGTAGTACTCTATCATAAATCTAACCTACAAACACTACTTCACTGCCCCGTTTCAGAAACATTTTTCTCTTCATTTTGCGCTCATTTTCATCTTCTATCTTGAGTTGTGCTTTTCGCAACTTGGTCTACTAGCTCTAGAATCTAGCACTATTATAGCTCATTAATAGTCGGCACACTATGGCCCCTATTTACTCTTACTCTTAGGCATAAATATACCCATTGTCTCGTTCAAAGGGCTAAAATAAAAAAACCGTAAAACCTAAAAGTGAGTGGCCTACCGAAGACGTTGTAGTTCGGGGATCATCGCAGCCTTCTTCGTCAGCCGATGCGATATTCCGCGTCCGCGGTGACCTACGCTAGCCTGAAACGACAAAGTTGTAGGTCATACATGTGCATGAACCCGACGGTCAGGCGGTAGGCCCCTAATTTTGTCAAAACGATAACTTAGTAGGCCCCACATTGTACAAACCTATTATTGGTAGGCTGGCCACAACGTAAATCTATGCTTCGGTAGGCCCCAGTCGAAAAAAAATTGTCGATAACACTGCCCATGTATGTTGTACACAGTAGCTCCATCAAAATCTCAAAAATATGTCAATGCATAAATTATAATGACTAAAGACTCGCATTTGTCGTTAGCGTTGATCTCGACCTTGCCGCGAGCCTTAAGGTCGACAGACCGATCCTCGAGCTGAAAAGCACATTCTGAGAAGAGCATGTTCGAGCATGAGCGCGCAAAATCTGAACAACTGAAGAATGCGAAACGAGTAGTGAACGAACAGCTAACTAAATAACAATAATTGGTTGACTAATTCGAAGTAGAATCAACTTCACGACCAATTAAACTGAAAATTATAAAAAATCGAAAATTAGAAGGAGCCGGCTTTAGAGCCGCCTTTTCGGACATGTATACGGTAAGGCGATAATGGGCACGGGTGCTCCCCTTTTCAATACATGATATATAGCAGAAGTGGAAAATCGAGAAAATTTAACGAGAAAAATATGGATGATAAAACAATTGGAACAAGTGAAACCGTATCTAATCATCCTCCGCCACAGCGATCGCTTGTTCCTAATGGATCCTGAATGTTAGCAGACTACTTGAAAACGAACATAATAGTAAGCAGAAACTCGCGAATAGAAGCTGTAAAAATTTAGAAATCGATTCCAGCTGACAATGAGTAACCATCGGAACAAGAAATATACGGTAGTTACCGTATGCTTAGTAATATTTGTCCGTTTATATTCTTTCCTTTAAGAGTAATTTTAATTTTTTGCTAACTATTTGAACAACTGTTTTAGTGATGAGGACGATGATCTGGCAAGAGCCCAGAAGAAGGCTGTGAAAAAGGATTACGCACAAAAAGTGTCAGTCGTGGACAATATCAGGTTAGAGTAGAGGTAGAGCAATAACGATGTAATTTTGCAGTTCTCCGTGGCCGTTGTCAAGAACGATGTCATTCTCTCCTCTGTTCAAGTTCCTTCTGATTTTGAAGAAGAAATGCAAGCCAAGTGCATTCTTTTGTTCCAATGAAGGCTTTCCTGTATTTCAGCGATGAGTACTCGTCTTACTCTGGTATTCCTGGGCTAGTAGTAAGCTAGCGAAATGGCGTTTGCCACTAGTAAACTAGCGGTTTGCCACTAGTTAACTAGCCCAAATGGGGGCCACTAGTTAACTAGCGCGCTTTGGCTAGTAAGCTAGTAGCCAACCCCAGGGAGAGAAACCAAGACTAGTTAACTAGTAGCCAGTCAGACTAGACAGCCACTGGCNAACTAAGCATAAAGAACGTTTAAAACAACTCCAAACAAGGGAGGACGCGAAAATGCGAAATTCAATATAATGAAACGCGCACACACACTAAACGCGCCTTGACTTGCGCGCTTCGAGTGACTACCGTAATCCTGGCTATTAGTTAACTAGCGCCCGCTCGGCCAGTGGCTGGCTAGTCTGTCTGGCTAGTAGTTAACTATTCTTGGTTACTCTCGATGGGGTTGGCTACTAGCTTACTAGCCAAAGCGCGCTAGTTAACTAGTGGCCACCATTTGGGCTAGTTAACTAGTGGCAAACCGCTAGCTTACTAGTGGCAAACCCCATTTCGCTAGCTTACTACTAGCCCAGGAATACCAGAGGATGCGTGTGTTGTAAACATATTCAAGCGTAGCATAATGAACAGGTAGAAACATAGATAGATGTCATATACCTCGATTTCTCTCGTGCTTTTACCATTCTCCAAACTGCTATAGTGGAATAATAAGATCCGTCAGTTTATCATGCCGAATATCAGGCGAGTGAGTGTGCAAAAGCGAGAGAATTTGACTCATTTTGGAATGAAAGTAACGGACGGACCGGTTTATTCTACTATAGCTAAGTGTTCCCATTCGGTATCAATAGTCCATTCCTTTCGTGCTTGTCCTCATTCCTCTACGATCGCTCATTCCGTGTTCTCCATTCCGATTCCGTGTCTCCCTCGTCTTATCCGATGTTCCTCCGGGCTCCGTACTCGGTCCGATTCTATTCGCGTTGTACACTGCCGATTTGTCCTCCCTCCTCTATTCTTGTGGCGTTCTTTCTCAATCCAACGCAGCTGATCTCGAGGTGCGCCTGTCAAACTTGTAATGCTCAGTCCCTTCTGCAAAACTCTCTAAATAATCAGTTGTCTCTATGTTATTAATAATGTAGCACTTTCTGCTGTCGATAGACAACGTGACTGAGTGTTTATGTAGCCAAGTCTTTTCGCAAATTTGATTCCGTTATCGAAAGAGCAGCTAATACTACAAAGGCCAGTTACATGTAGTTGCGTGCCAATTACTGTAAAGGACTCTGCTCTTTTCGTAAAATGCTATTACAAGTTCCACGAAAGTTGACAAAATGTACGTAAACGATTGCGAACTGTCTATGCAAATACGCGCGCTGATCTACCTCTCCGGCTCTGATTTTCCTGCGATTCTATTAATTTCTGCCATGCTAACACGTAAGGAGTCAATTGGACAGCTAAATCAGCGGGAATAGTTTGTTATTTCAATTAAAAGTATTAAATCGTGTAATACAAAATCTATATCCTTTCCTGTTTTGGACATCGGTTCACCCTTCTGGTATCCGCATTATGCCAACGACTCCCTTGTATTGGAAAAGTTTAAAAAAAAACCTTCACTCGCATCGTCTACTATCGCTGTTATCCTGATGATATCTTTTGGGAAAATAGATTATGACCGGCAAAGCGCCAATAACGGTCTAAGTTTTTCGTCCGCTCTCTCCCGGCACAGTCCTGAATGGTTGCTATTCGAGAGGGATGGCCCGAGCGACGGATTGCCTTCCCCTGTTTTTTTTTCTTTCCCCTCCCCGCTTTTTAAAGATCGCACTATTCCATTAGGGAGTCACCAGTATTATTAAAGGAGGAGTTTCAATTCCTGCGCGATCCTGATCTAATCGACTAGTTTCTTCTCTTCTATCCCCTTCGCTCTCTCGCTATGCAAATTAACCTATCTTGATTAGCTTTTTCACTTTGTCTACTTCGTTTCATGTCTGAACTTGTAGATAAAATAAACATAATAATAGATCTTGCTGAAGATGAGGCTAGCGAAAGTGCAAAAAGTGAGGCAGTTAGACGTATCAGACGCATTTTTCAAGCGTCACCATTTTCTCCCAGTATGTAGCACTTTTCAGTGTCATGCTCGTTCACGATGCTGGTGTATTCCCGCACTTTGGACAGTATCCAATGAGATTAGGCAACGGCTCGCATACATTCGTGGCGCTCTCCAAGGTAGCAGCAGTGCTATTGGCCTAGATCAAACACGTTGTCAGGGTTATTATGGAAGTTCAATGTTTTGTAATCTCTTTAACTAATTCTCGAAGCTACAAACTCTATATTGATTGTTTTCAGACACAACAGCAGAGGCTGGGTATGGCAACTGTAGCTGGAATGAAACCGCAGACAAGAATCTTTATCCGGTAAGAATGCATTCTCATCAGCAATACAATAGTATACTGGCCATGAATTTCCTTTCGTAGAGATCTACAGACTGTAAAATGTTGAAATTACGACTTCGTTTCAGGAGTACAACTATACTGACTACTCCTGCTATTTTACGTGTCTCCAGATGATAGCGGAGGAACTGTGTGGGTGTGTAGACCCACTCTACAGGAAGTTCGCCAATCAATCATTCTGCACGACGGCTACGGATGGTAAGCTGTAAACCAGTTTCCTTGGTTCCAAATTCTCTCACTGTGCTCGTTCTCGTTGTCCATGTTTGGAGTTATCCATCTTTTTATAATTGTTTTCGAATAATGAGGAAATGCTCGCTTTCAGTGATATGCCTGTCGAAGCTGCTCTGGATGCGTGATTCTCCCCAGTCCTCCGCGAAGTTGTGCAACTGCCCACCGGCATGTTCCAGGAGCGACTTCTCGGCCACGGTCACCTACAATATCTTCCCCGCATTGATGGTGAGTGGATAGCAGTGTTGCGCGTTGCGAATAGCGAAGCCTCGCAGGAGGGGAAGGGGTTAGGAACTGGCAATGCGAGGCCTCGCATTCCCTCACCCATCCCCCCAGTGGCAATGCGAGGCCTCGCGCTGTCAGCAATGGCTCAGAGGGAGAGAAGACCCGTTTGTGTTTCACACAATCTATAGACTTTCCTGCTTTATCTTACTTTATC
>LS826389.1:11878-26929 GCA_900490955.1 Micoletzkya japonica
GGCACACTTCAGTTCGCGATAGCGCAGTTCAGTTTGCGATAAAAACGAGTCATTCCAAAGGTATTTGAGGCGTGACGCGTATGAACGCGCCCATTTTCGTGGTGAGAGTTGTCATACGGTAACCATTTTTTAAATTTTTTCCGTTACAGTATGCTGAAAGTGTGTGCCGTTTTTAAATGTAGGTGCAAAACGGTCGTGTCTTAGTAATGTTCTAGTTGTATATTCATTTGAAAGAAGCTATTGCAAAGCTTTTCGCTCGGGGGAAGTTTGATGGGACTTGGATATGAATGATATGCTGACTAATAATGTAGCTTGTATGCCAACCAAGGGAAAGAGGAAGAGAAAGGTTGATACAGCCCCTAGGACACGGTTAATTGTGTACTTAGCTGCTGGTTCAGTGGAGTAACCTTGCTTGAACTAAGGATAAGAAGGACTTACCTTTGTCATTCACTTAGTGTTTACTTGTACACATGTGGATGGATGGATGGAATGGTCCGTAGACGGGTTTCCTTTGAATGTCAATAGGGGGAGGGGAAGAGTAGACGCATTTAACTACTTATGCAGCGAATTTATAGCTGACTATTGCCATCTGGAAAAGCTAATGTGTGTTTGAAACGACGTTGTTTGTGATGCAAAAGCTCTTCTTTTTCTTGCTGTTTATAAGGCTTGAACCTTCATTAATGGGATGAAAAGTGACGATCTCCAACACATGGAAATGGATGTTTCATCCTTTTCAATGTTATCTAGAAGGCTAATATGGGTATTTATATTCTAGAAGTGTAAGCAGTAGTAGTTGTCATCCCTTAATCATTTGCAGTTGGCACTTGGCTGGTTGATGGCCAGTCTTCTCAAGACGGTTCAATCCACTTCTCCGACTCTCGCAACGGCCGATTAGCCTGGATCATAGATGACGCTTCCCTCCCTTGGACAGGGGCCTTCCACTATCTCAGGTCAGTCCTCTTCTCCCTTGGCACTAGCTCTCTTGTTCTCTTCTACCTTCTGCCCCCTTATCTACTCTACCCTATCTCCCCTACTCCCTATCTCCCCTATCCCCCTGTCCAACCTTGTCCCCTTCTATTCTTCTATTCTCCCACGAGATTCGTCCCCCATCTCCACGTATTTGGTCTGTCTCTCCTTTCCCTTCACTCTCTCTCTCATTCTCTTCCCTCAACCGCACTTGACGGAGCTATCTCCAACTTCTCCCTCTAGCTATGCCCCCCTACAGTCTCTCTTTACTCTCCCTCCCTCTTTCTCTCTCTTCTCTCTCTCTCTCTCTCTCTCTTCTCTCTCCGTCTCCCCGTCTCCCCTCTACCCTTATCCCACCCTCTCCACTCTTTCTGCCCATCCTCATACACGGAGTACATTTTGTAGTGTTTACTCTAAAGTAGTGACCGTTGGCTCTTAAACATACAGTGGTTGTATAATGTGGCAGGTTTCACGGCAATTATAAAAGAGAAAAGCAAGAAGACGAGAAGAAGAGTAGAACAATAGGTAAAAGTAGAACAAAAACGTACGTTTTGGTAGGAATACATTACTCTTATAATTAGCTATTGAGCTGTGATTTTTTTAATGCTGGAAACATACATGACACGAAGACGACGGTAATGGAAGGCCCCTCGTTTTGTTAGAAACCTAACTTGGTAGGCACCTCATATACCTAATTCCTAATTCCATATACCTAATTGGTAGGGTAAAAAACCACATTCTATGCGCTGGTAGGCCCCAAATTAGAATGCTTGTCGGTAACTCTGCCATACATGGGCGCGGTTGTCCAATCGGACATTAAGATGGGCGACTGCACTAGAGAATCATAACGTAATAGGCTTGTTAGGATGAGTGCTTTTCATTTTCTATAGTTATGTAAAGGTGACTGCAGAAATTCGGCAACAGGACTAGCACATGTATGAACTCTGCCCATGTATGACTAGACATTCTTATTTGTGTTTCATAAAATGAGATGCATAGGCTTGTATGATACCTAGGTAGAGTCTGCAGATGACGTGCCACGAGTGGAGGGCTAGTCTATTCCTGCATAGGGCAGTCCCTCATGCAACTGACCACTCGATCCAAATTGGACTGTCCCTTCCCAAAGACTGGAACCGTGTCCACATATAGCTTGTATCAACGTTCCATACGCATATCCCCTCCCCTTCTACCCCCCTCCCTTAACCCTCTCCTCCCTCTCCCTCCCTCTCTCCTATTCTCATCTTCTTGTGCTATTGTAGCGCCAAACACAGCAATTGGAGATTGAAACATGAGAGGTTTGCGAGGTTAAAAGGAGTGAAGGATAAAGGGAGGGGGAGAGAAGGAGGAAGAGAAACCAAGTATATGAAGCTCATGTTGTCTGATTAGCTTACTCACAAGGGAAGGGCAAATAGTTATCATCAGATCCAGACATGAGACCACCACCATTCGATAGAGCACAGAAAGATTAGTAGATCCTGAGAAAATTAGCTGCCGACTTCCACACATTTTCGAGAAATCCGACGGCAAAGATTCCAAAGGATTCTACACGGTCCCGACCAAGTCTCGACTATGGGTTCCTCTACCCCAGCCGGCGGCCCTAGAGCAACGGGTCGACGGCTCAGCAGGGAAGAGGTGAGACTGGGGTGCGGTAACTTATTGGTTCGGTTCCCCGTTGCGGCGAAATTTTTGCAAGTTTCTGGGACTTTTTCATTTCTTTTTTCACAAGAAAAACGTTTCAAAGAAGACTTACATTGATATTCCACGAAATCGCATTCAGTGTTATTAAATTTTCGACCCCTATGATAGGGAACTCTGGTGACAACCTAGCCTTTGGAGAGCGAGTGTCAGAGAAGCGCCGGATCTCATCTTTCATTGTGTTGTTAAAATCGGGAGACGGACCGAAGTCGGGAGAGACTCATTCATTCTCTCCAAGTCTCCAACATCCCGGTCTCCCAACTTTACCTATGAATGAATGTCGGGAGAGAATCTCTCCCGATCTCTCCCGACTTTCTCCCGATTTTTCGGTCCTCCCGATTATTCATTCCTCTCTTTCATTCTTTTCTTCACTCTCCTTTTGGAAAGTCAAAAGTTCTCTCCCGACTTCATTGTCATTCATTCCTGGGGAAAGTCGGGTCTCCCGACTATACTCTCTAATCTCATTCTCCCGATTTTCTCCCGGTCCCGATTTTAACAACACTAAACTTTCATCACACTTTTCACAGATCATAACCCAAAAAAACTTGAAAATCCCAAGTCCCAGAAACTTGCAAAAATTTCGCCGCCCCGGGGAACCGAACCAATAAGTTAACGCACCCCAGTCCCACCTCTTCCCTGCTGCGCCGCCGACCCGTCGTTCCAGTGCCGCCGGCTGGGGTAGAGGAACCCGTAGCCGAGACTTGGTCGGGACCGTGTACAATCCTTCGGAATCTTTGACGTCGAATTTCTCGAAGATGTGTGGACGTCGGCAGCTAATTTTCTCAGGATCTACTAATCTTTCTGTGCTCTATCGAATGGTGGTGGTCCCATGTCTGGATCTGATGATAACTATTTGCCCTTCCCTTGTCAATACACATAGTTTTCGAGCTCGACCTTTTGATAACATACTACAGTGGATGAAAATTGGGGGGTGACCATAATATAAAACGGGTTACTTCATGCATTAATGGCAATCTAGATAAGAGTATTGATATTGCCAGATGGATTGTGTAATGGGGAGAATGACCGTATACTTGCAGCTCCGTGAACCCTCGTACAGCCCTTCTCACTGTAGCTGACTCCTCTACCGGTATCCCTCTCGGGGAATGTTCTACCAACAGCTTCGGTTCCTTTCCCTTACTCATCTATTTCTTATCTTAAGAATATCTTAAATTGAAGGGATGAGGCCATACGTGGGTAACGTTCTTAACCATATTTTGAAAAAAACGGGCCAATTAAGGAACCATTGTACACAATCGTGAATGATCAAGCCTACCAATTGAAAATTTCTCTCAAAATCGGGCCAACCAAAATAAAATTGCAAAAATATATGGCCTCCCACCCATACTATTGGTCGGCGTCCACGTATGGAAGAGACAAGGAAGATGAGATGATTGAAGGGGAGCGATGGGAAAGGTTCACGTGGACTCTCACGTCAAATGACTTGCTGTGTACGGTATCCCAGGTACTCTCTCTCTCTCTCTCTCTCTTTATCACCTTTATTCATGCAATGGATCATTGATGGGATATATTATACGCGGGTCTGGTTGCAGTTGTCAAGGTTGGGTAGCTTCGCCCGTTCCGTAGAAAAGAAAGCAAGCTGGTTTACGTCTCTATGTATCGCATTAGCTATGAGCATTCCCTTTCCACATATGAAGTAGTGGGATTGGATAGTCTGTCCCCCATCCACTCATTCCCCTCACAAGGGAAGGGCAAATAGTTATCATCAGATCCAGACATGAGACCACCACCATTCGATAGAGCACATAAAGATTGGTAGATCCTGAGAAAATTAGCTGCCGACGTCCACACATCTTCGAGAAATCCGATGTCAAAAATTCCGAAGGATTCTATACGGTCCCGACCAAGCCTCGACTACGGGTTTCTCTACCCCAGCCGGCGGCACAACAACAACTGGTCGGCGGCGCAGCAGGGAAGAGGTGGGACTGGGGTGCGTTAACCTGTTGGTTCGATTCCCCGCTGTGGCAAAATTTTTGCAAGTCTCTGGGACTTGTGATTCTCCAAGTTTTTTTCCAAATTTTGTTGGATTACGATCTGTGAAAACTGCGGATGAAAGAACAGATCCGGTGCCTCTCTGACACTCGCTCTCCAGGGACCAGGCTGTCACCAGAGTTCTCTTTCATAGAAGTCGAAAAATTGAGAACACAGAATGAGATCTAGTGGAATTTTAGTGTAAGTGTTCTTTGAAACATTTTCCGTAATTTTTCAAGAAATGAAAAAAACTTGAAAATCACAAGTCCCAGAGTCTTGCAAAAATTTTCCACCACAGGAAACCGAACCAATAGGTTACCGCACCACAGTCCCACCTCTTCCCTGCTGCGCCGCTGACCAGTTGTTCTGGTGCCGCCGGCTGGGGTAGAGGAACCCGTAGTCGAGGCTTGGTCGGGACCGTGTAGAATCCTTCGGAATCTTTGACGTCGGATTTCTCGAAGATGTGTGGACGTCGGCAGCTAATTTTCTCAGGATCTACCAATCTTTCTGTGCTCTATCGAATGGTGGTGGTCTCATGTCTGGATCTGATGATAACTATTTGCCCTTCCCTTGTCAGGCCAACTCCTCTCGAGTCCGATTCCTCCCCTCTTCTTCCCCTCGATCCTTCTCCGTCCGTATACAAGCAGGTACTTCCCTTCTTCGTAGATCAATGCTAACGTCGTTGAATTTGAAAGTGTCTTGATTACTTTATGGAGGGAGATGTAAAACAGCCTTTCTACAGAGTAGTAAGCGTAAAAAGCAGCATGATTTGGTATAATGGGATGGTTTGGAGAGAGAATGGCGATGGCCGTGATTGGATGGTTCAGCCCGCGGTCCCCGTTGCATGTCATCTATCGAAGTGGCGGGAGTGCACCCTTCTGGTTGCCCTCCCCTTCTCGCCTCGAAGGGATTCTCTCAGCTCTCTCTACAATGTGGTTGTCCCTACACTGAAGGAGTGAGTCCTCTCTCATTACTCTCTAACCCCTCCATTCCCCCCTTTACTATCGATTTTCCACTCAATTCGATCAACGGAGACTCGATAGTCGAAGGTTCATACTCCTTAATATCCTCCGCTTTTGCTTGCCAACTCAATGTGCCTTCCTTCCTCCCTAAACGGTGATCCCCCTGCTTATTGGATGTACGGCTGGCCTTACCCTCCTTATCTGATACCGTATCCCTCCGTAAACCCTTCACCCCTCTTACCCCAGTTGCACCAGTACCCCAGCCTCCCCCCTATTCCCCTATTCCCTCCTAATTCGCGTCTCCAGTCGTCGTCTCTCACCCCTCCCCCATCACCATCGCATGCAATTCATCTACCAACCATCTCTCGTATTTCCCCAATCTTCCCTCGAGTTCTATTGGGAGGTTCAAGCAGTGAAGAGGTCTGTACAATATAATAGAGTATGTCGGGTAATAGTTCCTCTTTCCCTTCTCTACAGTACTCAATTCACAACATCCCACACTTTTCACTTCAATTAACGGCTTTCCCACAAACCAAGGGCTTTCCTTTATATTTTGCTGTTATGACTTAAGTAACCCAACATTACTGACCCCTTTCCTTGCATATTCAGTAATAGACAAGTGTATCCCTTCACTTCAGGATTCGGAGGTTTCATCCAAGTCGTCTCTGTCCCAACTATCCCCCCATTCCCACCCCTCCCCAGTCACCCCCTCTCTCCCATCCCCTACCGTACCCCCCTCCCCCACCCTTGCTATCGTACCCTCGTCCACCCCTACTATTCATCCGTGCGCCAATCATCTCTGTTCCAATGGAGGTCGATGCATAGTCAACAGTCATGGATTCGTGAGTCTTTTCCCTCTTTATTGTAGGGAGGGGATGAATGTGAGATGAGGGTCGAGGGATAGAAGAGAAGGGAAGGGAAGGGAGAAGATGGAGAGGTGGATGAGGGGAGAAGAGTATTGGAGGATGCAATATGATGAGCTAATGATCTCAGTGTCCCGTTGACCATGTGACTCCGTTTGTTTGTGAAGCGCTGAGGCACTTAAGGCAACCCCTGCCCCCTTCTCTCTCCCCCACCCTCTCCCTTCCAGTCTCATTTCACAATGATGATCAATTCCCTCCAATGTTTGGAGATAGCCAGCCTCTCAACAAACGGACATTCGGGTAGAATAAAAATAGCCGTTACATTGGCTTATTTTTTGGAAATGGAATTCGTTATAATGAGTGTTTCTACGAATTCCACAGGGAGACGAAAATTTGGATGTGAAATGTGATAAGTGGTCAGAGATAGGTCCAAGTTCCTAGTACAAAATAAGGTTTCAATACTTCGGTGTCGCATTTTGTCGCTTTGGCTATGTTGTTTATTTAATTTTGAGTAGTTTTGCGATGTAGCGGCCATTTGTTATTATTCCCCCCTGACTTGGCTTATCCTTGTATGTGCTACAGGTGGAATGTCTCCCCTCGTATACAGTACCCCCCGTCTCCTCCTCTCTTCTCAATATCAATAATCCCCAACTAGTCTCCCCATCTCCCCTATTCCCCCTATCTCCGATTTCCTTACAAACACAGCTTAATCTCCCTCCGAATGCTCCTTTTCCTTCTTTTTTTCTTTCTTCATTGTGCCCTTAAGCGGACGGAGTTGACTGATAGACTTGAAAGACATCAAATAAAGGAAAGGAGGGGAGAGAGGGAATTAGGAGGGAGAGGGAGGGAATAAGAAGAGAATTAGGAGGGAGAGGGAGGGAATAAGAAGAGGGCTGGGGAGAGAGAAAGAGAGGGAACGGTTGAGGGGAGAGAGGTGTGTATTAGGGATTAAAGTAAGCGGCGAGTGATGAAAGCAATGAATAAACGTTCCCCGAGGGGACAAAGGAAAGGGGGAAATGAGGGGAAAAGGGGGGGACTGATTGGAGAGTGGTAGAGGGAATCATTGAGTGGCAAGGGCACTGTACAATTCAGGTTGGCGATATGGAATGTATGAGTAGAACTGTTCAGTAAACTAAATACCGCCTCTCCTATGAGGGGTTCCTCTGGCAACGAGATGAGTAGATATCCGAGTGGGAAGACTCGATGAGAGGCTCCCTCCACGCGTCACCCACGTGAACACGGGTGCACGTACCGTAGTGAGACAGCTTACGCGTAGCCTTTGCAAGTCTTGAGTACACTGCAGAGAGAAGTTGCCTAGATTGGTCGATGAGTATGCGTGGGAGGGCCAGTGCAGTAGTCTTCCCCTGTACGTGTCCCCCTTCTCCTTACCCTCTCCTTACAGGCTCAATGTGAATGTTCCGATGGGTTCGCCGGAAGGCTGTGTGAAGTGGACGTCTGTGCACAAGTTCCCTGTGGTCAGTCTACCCTCTCTCTGTCTCTTTTCCCTCTCAATCCCCCTTCTTCCTCATTCCTCTCCCCTCTTATCTCGTCCGATGTAACCCACATCCTTCAGGTAACGGAGGTCATTGCTCAGCAAAGGGGACCATCGCTACTTGCCAGTGCCCTCCTCATACGAGAGGATTGCTCTGCGAAGAGGTTCACACTTGATCTTTGATCTTTGATCTTGAAGTGTTTAGCAGGTTGAAGTATACGTTGCAGGTGCTATGCGAGGGGGGCTGCATGAATGGGGGATTGTGTCAACTTGTACAGGGAGAAGCTGAATGCGACTGTTCCGAGGGATTCACGGGAATCAACTGTAATGTAGTGGATGTATGCATCGGGTCAGTTTATAGAAGGCAGATCTGCTCTTTCCCCGTATCTCCTCCCCTCGAAAAGAGTGCATCTTTCTTATCTAGAGGGAGGAGAATGAGTATATAATAATAATATCTCACCATAAGTGTGTATCAGCAAGTGAAGAATAGCACAGACGAAAAAATATGAAAGAAGGATAAGAAAAAGAATAGATATATGCCACTGGGAGTACTTTCCCTTGCCCCCATCTACCGTTCTCATTCAGAAACGCGGCTTGTGCCGTGTACGGCCCTTCTGCAATCTGTCAGATGGATGAGGGGGTGGAGGGTGTAGTGAGGGAGAGACTACTCAGAGATGTCCCCTTCGACTGCAAGTGTCCTCAGAAGGATGATATGGGTGAGTGGGGGAGATGAGGAGGTTACTGTACATGTATTTGTAATCATTTGTGCTTGCCAAGCCAGGAATTGTAGACTGTGAAAGTTGAAGATGCATTACAGAGTGGGTGGACTGCATCACTCTCCATATCTCCACTCCTCCCTCCATTCCCACTTCCGAGATTCCCCATGTGATACTTCCCTTGTCCAACTCCACTCCCTCTCTCCCCCTCCCTCCGCTCTCTCCCTCCACCCTCTCTCCTCCCTCTCAATCCTCCCATCCCCACACCTTCCTTCCCCATCCTCAATCAGTCCCGAATACTGAAGAAGAGCAAGACTTGAGACTGCATACAAGGAAAGAAGAGACAGAATCGGAGGAGGGTACAGTCGCCCCGAGGAGGAAAGTACACATCACTTTCCCTCCCGATGTGCAGATGCACAGTCTTACAAGTAAGGAAGAGAGTGTTGGTGGAGTGTGTCGTTGTCATACATGGACTAGTCTTGTCCGAACATTTTTGCTGGCTGCCTTACATAATTAGTGAAATTTCGTATGACAGGCTGGGTTTGGGGAGACAAGATAGGACTGAATAAGACAGACCCCGAAGTATCCCTCCCTCTCCCAGCTACTGCCACTAAGTAACGATAGTATCTATGCGTATGTCAAAGAGTATGACTAGTTCCTTTATTATAGTAATGGTCACACATGTCTAACAACTAGTCACAAGTTGTAATAGGAAGGGAAGGGGAGAGCCAACAGTTATGCGGCAGGCTAGAGTTCCTTCATCTAGTCGGACTCACTGCATCTCTAAACTCTCTCTCTGTCTCTCTCTCAGTCAGCGAGTGATTGCACAAGAATCTCTAGACTTCAAACATTACCTACGATAGAAAATCAGTAGCCGTTATGGCTCTGTTTTAGTTAAGTGGTCCCATGAAAATTAACTGATCCCATCAAAATTAAGTGGTCCCATGACGTCCCGAGAAAATTAAGTAGTCCCATGAAAATTAGGTGGTCCCATGAAAATAGAGTGGTCCCATGAGTCCCCGTGAAAATTAAGTGGTCCCATGAAAAACGCGTGGTTAATTGATTGTGAGAGACAATAGAGGAATGGAGAGACGCAGAAAGCGAGAGGAAATCTTTGCACAGCTTTTTCTAAGCAAAGTTTCATAGTTTCAACTTTTTTTTCGAAGTTTCATAATTTCAACTTTTTACTCTGAACTAAGGACGCTGAGAGCTATCCAATGATGTCAAAAAGCGTAGAGTAAAAAAAGTGGTCGGTGGGGGCCTTTAATACAAACAGAACAAGCGACATTATTTCAAGCCGTAGTGTAGAGTCTTCAACCACATTACTCTACTTACAACATCAAAAAGAAGATCAGACGAAAAAGAAATCAGATTTCGGACGACGCTGTTTCGCCAACTGCAGAACAGGTTACTTGGTCGGCTGACCGAATTATGCCGCTTAATTTTCATACAACCATTTAATCTGCATAGGACCGCTTTATCTCCATGAGCCACATTACTACTTAATGTTCTCGGCTACACGTATTATTCACAGGCACTGTTAATTTTTTGATGGGACTACTTAATTTTCATGGGAAAACTTAATTTTCACGGGGACTCATGGGACCACTTAATTTTCATGGGACCGCTTGACTAAAACAGAACCGCAGTTATTCTAACAAGTGTTTACACTATGATTCTCTAGTGCAGGCGTCCATCCTAACGTCCGATCGGACAATGACGCCCATGTATGGTAGTTGTTCCTTTGAGGTACTCCTTCCTCTCCTGTTCCTCCTGTGCCTTCTTCAACTATTCCCTCTATTCCATCGACAACTACTCGATTTATGGTAATCATTCTTCATCTCCTTCGTGTCTATCTAATATCTATGCTTACCTAGCTAGGAATAGATTGTCAGTATACTAGAATAAACCGATCCGTCAGTTTCTTCCGTTCCAAAATGAGTCTAATTCTCTCACTTTTGCACGCTCTCTCGCCTGATATTCGGAATGATTTTCCGACGGATCTTTTTAATCCACTATATCATAGATCAAATAGTACGGGCGTAACCAGGGCACTTTTAACTGTGAAAAGATAATCACGGTACTTTGATTTTCACAAGGCGCTAACTACAACATTTTATATTAAATTGTGCTGGATATTGAGCGTATTAGTGTGAAAAGGCACTTTTATCCCTTTTCCATTAAATAATGTAGGCGCTTTGAAGTTCAATGACGTTACTATTTAACCTATTGTTAGTATTAAATGGAATGTGTCATTATTGAGTATAGTCCTCTTCAGTCAACTGCTGCCTTCCCCACCCCAGGCACCATGCCATTGGATGAGTTGACTACCGAGTCTCCTCCCCCCACTCCCTTCCCCCCTATCCCCCTCACCTCCTCCACTCCTCTACCCACCCCTCCCCCATATTCTTCAACCTTCCTACCCATCACCACCTCTTCTGCTTCTCCCGATGTTTCCTCTACAAGAATATCTCCTCATATGTTCCCTTCGACTACTGAACAATCAACTACTCAACGTTAGTTTACTTTTATCTTATTTATTGATAACTTAAATTAATCTCTTGTTTCATTGTAATCAATTTAATATTATTATATGGAGTAATTAAGTGTTTTGCAGAAGAAGAAGAGGATCCGTTTGAAGGAGTTGACAAGGGAGACTTGCCTGAGGGAGGAATGGAATTGACGACTGAGATGAGTGAAGAAGAGGAGGAGGAGTGGAAGGAAGAGAGTACGGTAGAGAGTACTGTAGGAGGGGAGGGAAGACCCACTCAGACAACGACTTCTGCCATCGAAGAGGTACTATTCGACTACTCATTATGACTAGCGGGCGAGAACAAGCGTTGAGTAATACACATAGGGAAGTAGCTAACTGAATATTTAGAAACTTTTTAAGCTATAGAAATTGAGATAGAAATGTCATTATTTGCTATGAATTAGTGAAATATACGTAATAAGGAGAAGCATGACCGTTTGGCCTCCTACCGCCAGACGGTCATGCCATCTCTCGGGGCGGAGGCTCCCCAGTGGAGACCCCGAGTGAGGCTAAGACATAGATGAGGATAAGCTGAAAAATTGTTAACTGAAAGGACGGAGAATTGCCGCAGAATAAGGGTTGCTTTGAGATGCCTCCAATCGAAGAACACCATGGAATACACGGAATTCACGGTGGAAATGAGGGACATGAACAGGTATACTGTAGCGAGTAGGAGTACTGTAATCTTCGTGTCAGGAGTTGATCGACGAGAGTACTGTAGCGACTCCGCCGAATACTATTCCTCCTGTATTCTCTCGACCGAGGGGTCATCCCTCAGCAGTAGAGGAAATGAATGAAGTGGAAGGAAGTGTTGGAGGGACTGACAGACAGACAGGCAATGCAACTGCTTCATGGATTGTGGCTTTGGTGGCTGTCATTGGTGCGTTACTACAAAAGAATCTTACAGTACCCATCCCCCTCTCCCCCCCCCCCGCCCCTCCTCCCCCCAATATCCCGATCTCTCAGTTCTCGCCCTTCTCGTGGTCGCCGTGGCTGTAGTAGTCCTTCGCTACATTCGACAGTCTCGTAAACTCCACGGGAAATACAATCCAGCGAGAGAAGGTCGCTTATCGTTCATTGCTATTGATAGAAATTGTGTGGCGGCAGCCAAAGATGTAGTAGGATGGAATGAGTAGGCTATTACAGTAGTCTTTGCATTGATGGAATGAGTATTACAGTAGTCTTTGCATTGCAGAACACGCATTGTCCACTGCATATGCTATGCCAATGGCGACGGTGACGAAAGAAGAACGACTCATCTAAATCTCCCCCTCCCGATCTTCCCCCTCCCCCTCCCTCTCCACTACAGTACTCCCTACCGTAACCCTCCCCGTGTCCAACCCTCCTTGCATTCGTCTCTCGGGTATCCCTACACTACACGTGTACTTCACTTCCACTCCATAATTCACCCGATTTCTACTTTCACTCTTCAATTCATTTCTTTTCGTGTATCTCCTCTATAAGAGAGAATTGACCACTTCGAACTCATTAATAATCGTTATTTCATAATCGATAAGCCCTAGGTGCCTGCCATTACACTTTCCCGTTGTAATACTATTCGAATGCTCACTCTTTTATTCTTGTTATGCGGTATTTTACATTGTTCAAATTGTGATAGATATTGTTCTCGTTGAGTAGCAAAGAGAATTGTAGTTTGTATGCATGATTGTATAATTAGCAGAGAATTTTATTATTACCCTGTATACTTAATCATAGTCTTTCTCGCATAACTTATTGGGTAGTGTTGTGTCCGTGAGTGTATACTCGTTGATATGCACGTGACAGTCGTTGTTTGGTCCCTCTCTGCTTGCAGTAAATGACATCATGAACACAACACATAACATACTCCTCTCCCTCCGCTTATTTAATCTCACTCCTCTTTCGAGCTCTTCTTTCCGATTACCTTCCTCATTTCATATCGAGTCTTGGCACAATTGTCAGTAATAAAGGATATTGCTCGATTTGTATATCTTGCTTGCACACAGTGCGCACATTAATAGGCAATATATGTCTTTTTAGCAAAAAAGTACCGTTATAATTTTATATGGAGTAATTGAGATACCTAAGTAGTTCAAGTTAAAAGGTCTTGCCGCTACTTGCAAATGCATTAAATTCTCTTGCATTATTGGCATAAATGAAATATTGAGCGAACTCCATGATAAGTATACCTATGTGAACCCGGCAAAGATATTTAGTGTACGGTAACGTACCGTATGAAAATAAGTGCATTTTAAAAGAATTGACACGCTATGTCAAGCGCCCAGTCCCTCCCATTCGTGGTGTACTTTTGTTGTGCTTGGCGTGCAGTGCTTTCTGTTATTTACATTCATCGCCGATCACTGTAGCCACACCGATTCCCTCTCTAATTGTAGCAAAACCCATCAAATATCAGCGATCTCTTCTGTCGACAGCGTTCAAATAATAAGATACAGTTAGGTAGTATGGGTGATGGCCTTCCAGCCGTGTACAAGTTGTCAAAATCTTTACTCATTGCTGTCAAGCGTCAAAATACAGGGTGAAGGAAAGGTGATAAGTATGCCGTCGATTATGTTTTCTTGTCCGAACGCCTTATGTTCATGATGCATAGAATGAAGATCGAAGGCGTCTCCTGAACATTTAGCTCACTGAATAAACACAGCAAAGGAATGAAAGCAGCATGATCTTATGGATCAAGTTTACTTACTTCTCGTGAAGAAGAGCCAGCATGCTGGAGCATCTACAGTTCACGCTACTCATAATCATGGCATTCTCTGCGAAATCTCCACACACTCTGAATTTTGCGTACTCTTGTTTTTCTACCCGCAGTATATTGCGTCTACATTAGATTAAAGTACTCACCTAAGGAGAATGTAGAATTGCCCGGGTAAACTTTTCATGCAACGTTTATGTAATCTCCGATTTCATTCATTATAGATACACGACGCATTGATAAAGCAATAACTTAGTTCTGAAAGCGAAATTTCATAAAACACCGAAATAGCTAACCATTCGCATTGTCTCTGGCCCTCCATTCGTCAACAGAGAGTCGTTGAAGAACGCCATCGAGCGATGCTGCTGCACGATTTCTCAACGAATAAATGTAAAAAAGCAAAAGAAAACAGCTAACAACACGAAACCTCAAAATCATCAAGTGAGAGGAATCGATAGTTGGCAGAGTTGGCAAATTGCCCGGGCGCAAAGCTACCGTAACTAAGGTTGAACGCTTGTTATTTTCTTTATTTTTTGTGCTCAATGCTGTGCTAGACATGTAGGACCGATCTTGGAGGTGGAGCGTTTGATATGTCGATATTGACCATTGAGGACGGAATTTTCGACGTGAAGTCTACCGCCGGAGACACTCATCTCGGAGGAGAGGACTTCGATAACCGAATGGTCAACCACTTCGTTGCCGAGTTCAAGAGGAAGCACAAGAAGGTTTGTGGGGGGAGGGAATGGTTGGTGATTTAGCTTTGGCTTGTGAATGGCGAAAATGTGAAGCCGTAGTTATGCAATTAATGGGGTCTGGTCATACTTTCAGGGTGGGCAATGTCTCAAAATAATAATTTTGAAAGTAAGTAAGTGGTGCTTTTGCAGGTCCTGTCCTCGAACCCCCGTGCTCTCCGTCGTCTCCGCACGGCGTGCGAACGTACGAAAAGAACCCTCTCTTCGTCGTCGCAGGCTTCGATTGCGATCGACTCGCTCTTCGAGGGAATCGACTTCTACACGAACATCACCCGTGCCCGTTTCGAGGAACTTTACGCGGATCGTGTTCAGGAACACAATGGACCCCGTCGAGAAGACCCTCAGGTGAAAGCGGGACTAGCTTGCATAATGGGGGGATTTGCAAGGGTCA
>LS834129.1:5466-21075 GCA_900490955.1 Micoletzkya japonica
AGTAAGACAGTCCCAGTCCCAGTCCCTCATACGTGCACTTTCTCTCCTCTCATTCTTTCCCGTGCGGCCAGGGCAGAATGAGGAAAAGGGATCGCATTAGGGACCGCAGCGTTGGACTCATGCGATCCCTTTTCTGTTTTCTCAAGAAAAAAGTTTAAAAAAAATTTTTAAAGGAGACTATCGTGCTTTCTGTTTCCCATGCATAACCGTTGTATAATTGTTGTCATTCATTATTTATTATTTGTGCCGTATTTTTGGGTTTTTTTGGTGTATCACCTTTATCAGGACTAACATTGGTTGGAGTTCCAAAGGAGTGGTTGCTTGATATAGATGGGAGAGGTCGGAGACTTCGAATCTTCTTCAAAACAACTCATTCAGTCCGAAGTGCCGAGAGATCTTGAGTAGTCTTCTTGATCCTCGTTTGGCGCATACTTCTCCTGAGAGCCAACTCGTTATGGAGAAGGATCAATTCTTCTGTCCGTGATTGAACATACGGGGGGAGGGCTCTTGATTGAGAGACGACTGAGAGAGCCGACCGCTCGCGACGGGAACAGAGAGAATGAATGTATTTTTTGGATTTTTCCTTATCTTTGTTTGAAATTCCGCTATTCTAATGGATTGGTACACAGATGTAAGCCAAGAAAAGAGGTTTAGGTAAAATTAAGAAAAAACTTTAGGGAGAAAAAGTAATCTTACAGCTTTGCAATTGTCACGTTATTTCTCTGTATGAATATAAAACATGCATCGATATAAAATTAGCTGAAAAATAAATGTTTTCAAAAAGTGTTGGGCGAAAAGGGATCGCTTCGCGATGCGGGCACTCGTGCCCATTCCTGTGCCCGCTCCATTCTAGGGATCGGGGCCGCGAAGCGGGGACAGAGAGAAAGAATGAGAGGGACTGCTTCGGGGATTGCGCTCAGATCGCACTCTCTACTCCCCGCCATCCAATCCTTCAGTTTCGCGGCGCGCTGGTCGCCCAGTGGAACGGGTCGAACGTCAACAACTTCGTAACGGACGGACCCCTCCCGGCATTGAACGCAAATCCCATAAACGGAACAGCAGGTAAAACACTACTCCATTGGTGACGGAAATCGTAACTTAGCAAAGTCCTACCTTCCCTTCGCTCTCTTTAATCCGTTTCGCTTTCCTTTTGGAAGTATACCTTATAAGGATGAGAAAACTGAAGGAGCGCTGATCTCAGCAATAACCCATAATACCCGTATTGTAGTCCCAGTTACATAAGTATGTTTTATACCACACGAAGGCACGCTTGTCATTCGCATTATCAGAGCCACTCGGCTACATTCTTCTCCCCAACTCGGGCTGGAGCACCTTTCTCTCTCAACGGTGTGTTGATGCGTCCTGCATCCGGGTTCTCTGCCTCCAGAATGTCGGTAAGTATACCGTCTCAAAAATAAATCATCTCTCAAATTACTCTTTCAAATTACCGTCTCAAATTACTTTACTCTGTAAGAAACTATAGTTTCATTAATTCTCTCAAAATCGAAAAAAGTCAAGAATCTAATAACTTGGCCATCAACTAAATAAAATTTAGCGTAAAAATGCTTCATTGGCAAATAGGTTGAAAGATTAGTATCTGTAACTAGTCAAATGTAGAGCGGTGTCTCGCGCTCAACGTAACAGGCTGCTACAACGGACGGACAGTCATTGGATACGTGGCGAGTACAGCCTCGTGCTGTGGAGCGACGAAGCTGCTCAACCGATACCAGATACCTGACAACAATCGTAAGCTTTCGCGTTGTTCCCATAGCTTAGGAGCCATTAGAGTAAAATTAAACAATGGCCGTCAATTAGTTGGGCCTTCTTCTGTCTATTCCACAAGATAAAATAATCACAGGCGCATTATCAATAAGAAAGTATAATATAACAAAAGTATGATATAACCAACCAAGTATAACCATCAACCATCAAGAGTACACAAATGGAATTCTCTATTGATCACTTTTGACTATCATTCAGAAATGCACCTTACCTGGACGGAACCCTATTCCCCGTTTACGTTGAAGGAAAGCACGCAGCACAGCTTCTACGTCTGGGAGTAGAGTAGTCCTCTCAGTTCTCTCGATAACATATTACCAAGTCATGCAATGTATATTTCCGCCTATTTTCGTGCTCATTCATTAACTTGCACGATTGGAGAGATTTGGAGCAAATTTCAAATTTGCATCATCAATTAGCGTTCGAATATTTATTTATTTTCAATATTTATTGAATTTTTTGTTCCATTGATGTTGCTGTTTTCAATCTCAACAACGGGCCATAAAGCAGTGAAGAACGGCATTGTTTGGCCTATCCCTCATGAAATAGTTTCCATGACGAAGCGTCATTATTGCAAATTTTGTGGAAATGATTCTTTGCTAGAGACATGAGTTCAAACAAGCACTACACATAGAAACGCGTGAATGATCGGTTATGATAAATGTTCAAGCTAGAAAGTAGTTTACATTTATATATAAGGTGTTACGTGATTTTCATCATCGGTGATTTTGGTTACAATGCTGCTTTAAGTTGTGTCATAGCCATGGCCTAGAGGTTTCACAGCAGTTTATCTGCCTTATTGCTCTAGACTTGACGTACAACCAAATGCCACCCTCTCACGTCCACTCCACTCGTAGGCCGCCAGTCCAATCGCATGACATTGCTCGCGTTAGTTCGGTACTTGTTTCCACTTAGCTTCGAGCCCCGCAAGCTGCAAGACATGGTTAAACTTGAACGATGTCTACAGCATAAAAGATTAGATCATCGCCCTACTTTAGTACATTCGAAAGCACTTTTATTTAAAAAACATAAAGGTTTGCGCACAGTGCAATGGTATTCTCTCCAGTGGCTCCTTCAGATAGTCAGTATGTCGCAGCACGAACTCGTCTCGAAGAATACAATCTGAGAGATGGTTAGATCCGCTTAGAGAATAATTTGGGGAAATTCAGTGACATATAATCATTCCCTTACAGTGAAATTACATATTAGGTCCATTTTATGGACAATGCAAGATGTTCTAAAGTTTATCAAGCTACCTCGATCTCAACCAGCTTTCCCTCATCGGTGACGGCAGAGTAATCGCATGCAAGGCTTCCGTTGTACCCTTGTGGAAAGCCGGGCGAATATATCTATATTCGTCAGCTAATTCCATAAATTAGATCAAAATTCGATGAATAACACCTACATGATCTCCCACTAGATACTCGGTTTGCTCTGAGCAGGAGTCCATCCGACTGACGGTTGGCATTAAGTCAAAATCTTAAGTTGAAGAGTCTATGCAAAATGAGCATGCTGCAGGTACCTACTTTTCTGGAATTGTGCACAACGGCTGGATTCAACTTACTCGGTCGAGTGCAAGCAAATGGAAATGGTGTGGTGCAGTTAACAGTCTGCCAGGGCCCAGATGAAAGGCCAGCCTGCATCGCGGTACAGTTGCCCAGCCGGGAGTTGGGCTGTCCTAAATCAGCCCCTAATAGCCTTTGCCTACCAATACCTTCCTCATAATGAATTGAGATGGAATGTTTTTCCACAAGGCAAACCCTCCGCGTAGTTGGCATAGTCGAATTGCGTTCCATTGATCCACTCGAACTGGGGTGCATTCTCCGACTGCACGAGGCCAATCAGTACGCCGTCCGTAATGCCCACGGCCGTCGCGGAACGCCGGATGAACGTGTTGACCTCAATTCATAGCTGCAAAACATATGGAGCGTGTTATAAACCTTTACGTTTTCATTAACATGGAAGTGATTTTCAAATGAAGCTTATATGAAAGATTTTGTCGTAATTAGTATAAAACCTAAAAGGAAAAATAGTAGAAATTAATAGTATTCGAGAAATTATACTTTTAAATTTCGCCCAACGACGACGCTACTGTGTTTAGCGAAAGGAATTAAGCCAAAAACGGCATTCGCTAAATCTGTCGAGTTTTTGGGATACGTGCCCCACGATCCGTTGTTTGCGATGTATTATTGGAGGAAAAGGAACGTTGAGAAATCTTTGCAACGCCCTCCTATAATACAGTGAAGCTCTCTTGGCAAAGTGCCAGCTTAGGCTAAAGCCCGGCTCCGGCTGAAGTTTCACGGAGGTTAGCGGAAATGACTGCGCAGCTCTCTCAACGTTCGCTTTCCATCAATAATAGTAGAGAACATTCGGATCGCAGAGTGATAGGGCACTGAAAGCAGCTCAGCATCATAGATACACGATGAAGTATTGAAAGCAATTACTGGAAGAAAGCGGAGTGTACGTGATATCCGATCCATCAGCCCATTCGTACTTCATCGTCACATTATTGCACTGAACTCCTGGAACAATAAAGATCACACCATAGTATTAAATATGAAACTTCATAGTATTAAATATGAAACTCACCGAGAAGCGCATTGTAGTTAGGTGCAATGAGCTTCATATGAGCTGCCAATTGTTCGTTGTCCTAAACATGTTGTTGCTCTTTGATAAGATATGGAACGCACGGATTCCGTCGTAATGGTAGGAAGGGTCGCGTAGTTGGCAGAGCATTCGTTGATGTAGTCTACGTTGTCTTGAACGAAGACGATCGTGATATAGTGCATGCACCATCCGTAGATGGTCTTGAAGCCGGAATAACATGCATTTCCTAAATTTGTGTATTTACACTTCTTACAATTAAATAAAGCTTAGTCGAGGTCATACCTGATTTTGCGATAATTGCGATTATTCGTCTTTTTTGAAAAAAAGAACTGATAAACGGGTCTGGCAGCAACAAAATTTGTCACAAATCAAGAATACATGTAGCCAGAAACACTGCGAGTATGGAGAGTCCAGCGTAGGGGTTCATAGGTTGGATGCTGTTAAAATACTTTTGAGCCTATCACTCCCTTATCAGTTGCTGGTTTCTTTATATTTTGTATCGAAAGGATCAGAAGAGGTGTATGGGAAAAGCGATAGTGTATTGCAATATCTGACGCTTCATGATGCGCCTGAATCCGGGTCACTGGGGTCTCTTATCGTGTTGAAACTAGAGTGTCTCTAGTAGAAATCCAGCGATACCGATACAATGCAACCTTAAGGTATCGAAAATGTGGTAAATATTTGTGCATTATCCTTTGGCATCGTATAATACAAGTCCTCAGTATGTAAGGTGTAAATTCTAGAGTAAGCTAGATCGTGCATCGAGAAGAGCATCCACCTTTCGGAGCATCGTACGGCTGTCACCATCTCTGAAAGGTGTGAAGTTCATACCACGAAATTATAATTCGCCTAAGTGTAAATCCAAGCGTGAAGTCTGTTGTATAATAGATCGGTATTTTTAGTTTAGCACTATATGAAAACAGTTCGCGCACCTGGTGGTGAAGAACAAGGACAGGGCGAAGTTGATGCGGCCTGCGAGTGAACTGCGTTCCGGGGAGAGACAGGCGAACTCGAGAGCATGGTAGAGCTGAGAGGGTATCACATTATTCGCTGAAGCTACGTCGTAATTTTTTTGTGAGCACTTAGACTACTCAAAGTAGTACAAGCAGCGTGGCAGATTTTCGCATGCGAACTGAATGCTAGTCCATCCTATTCTACCTACAACAGCCTATAATACGTCAGCACGATACGCAATGTTCAACACAATCACCTGCTCCACAGCCCTTGCGACCTCCCTCCTCTTCTCCTCTCCGATACTCAGAAACCTCCTCCGCAGCTCTTTCTTCTTCGCGAAGCGCTCCAGTCTCACTTCGATCGCGCGATTGAGCAGATTCGGCCGCAACAAAGAGTGCGTGTGCGTGGGAATGACGTCGATCAGCGTGACTTTCTGGAAATCACCGATTTATTGTAGTTCCACTTAAATTCTGTCTTTAGATGAGACTTATAAAAAATGAAGCTTCGTTATCTAAACGCCTACCTTGTAGTCGTCGTCTCTACAGCGATAGTGCTTGCCCGACCACCGTCCCCCACAAGAAAAGCAGAACTCACTACCGCAGACGCACGACATGTGGTTGCACCTATTCTCTTGTTTATGGACTATAATCTAAGTGAGGTCTTCTAATCATCAAGCTTGTACCCTTCGGTGCACTGCAGAAGGTTCTTGCAGTGTGGGCGTCGGGCGAGGTCCGTGACAACGGGAGCGAGAGGATCGCGATCAAGTAAGCCTTAAAGTCAATGTTTTATCCCTTGAAGGCTAATGTCAAGGGTATTACTCCAATAGGAGACTTCACTTGCCCGAGGTTAAATACAGACAACCTGCTTACCACACTTGGTGAGGTATTCTTCGTACTGCCTAAAAGCGTTGCACGGCAGTGGAAAGTGCGCGACGTTCGTACATATCGAGCACAGGGTCTCCCCACAACGACAGGCTACGGTTGCCTGCTGTAATAATCAACCAGGATAAGATACAGAGCTTCAAGAACAATGATAAAATGATATCCATAGAGACTGACTTATCAACGAAGACGAAGTTGCAGCATCGCCGGCACTTGCTCATGCGATGTTTGGAGAGCAGAGACCGCTGGAGAGCTGTCGAGTACTCGTGAAGGGACGTGGAGTCCAGGATGGCCTGAGCTCCGTCGAACGAGAGGCTACTGGGGCAGGAGGGATGCTGAAGTATGGACTGATGAAAAAGTTCCTAAACTCGTTGTTACTCTTCATACCGCATATTAGCTCTCTTTTCTCAATCATATTTCAATGCGCAGTCTATTCAATTGTTCTCTACTGGAATGGTGGAAGCTTACCATGCAGGTGGTAGGTATGAGACGAAGTTCCAGTGATGAGGAGATTTTCTGGAGCCAGCACCGCGTGCAGAAGAAGTGCCCGCAGTCGAGCGCGAACGGCAAGTTCTCCTGAATCACCCGAATATTCAAACTTTACGCTGTTATAATTCTTGAAGCGCAGCGCAAACCACAAAACGATGCATATTTTCTCAGTTAGTACCTGGAATACAGAGTCCGCTGACATGTCCTCGCAGCAAATCGGGCACATCTCGTGAAATGGAGCCTCTATGGGTACGAATGCAGTGGATGTTGAGGGCCATGAGAGGTGGATGGCTAGCGGGAGCGAATCCTCTATGAAGGAAGCTCCACAACACCTAAATGATGTATTGATCATAGGTATCTTACTAGAGCTTAATTGTTGATAATGAACAGGGACAATCCAACATCAAGCTTCTTGACGATGACGCAGGTCTGAAGGTGTCGTCCAAGATACTTGTAGGTCTTTGATTGGTGAAGCATCCAGGTAGGCGGTGAAACAGGTAGTGGTTGGAGTGGAATGGAGTCAAGCCGGATCTTGAAGAACATTTGGGCATGCGTAGAGAGTTGAGCCAATCGAGGAGGGTCAGAGTCTTCAGCTTCTTCGTTCTCAGCGATGGGTAGGTAATGAACAGACGACGAGGGAAGAATGAGGTCGTCTTCATAGGGAAGACGATTTCTTCGAGACCGGGTGCGCTTGGCTATAGGTATGACTACGAGGTCGGCGAGATTGTATGAGGACGAGGGATGGCAGTCTTCGTGCTCCACGCTGTCGAGAGTTTCAGTCGAAGTTTCCCCAAATGGAAACTCTTCGTCATCTTCTAGAATTTCATCATCGACGTAGCTCTTCCGTTGAGCGCGATGAACAGTTCTCCCGCGCTCCCGATTTTTACTGCAATTCAACGTTTGTTGTTGAGGCCTGAATTGGTTACAACAGCAACACCTTTTCGTTTTCTCAATCATCTTGCTTGGAGCTTGGAGTTGAATCGCATAATAGTGAACGCGGAGTTTCTGAATACGGTAAGCATTAACAGAATGAGCCTGCATCTGCAAATACCTGATATTTTGCATTTTCCTCCACGTTTTCGAATAGCAGGTCTTCGAGGTGCTCTGGCTGGCATATGATCCTTCCCTTCCTATCTCAGACTCGATCAACGGGCCTAAGGGGAACCAACTTGTCGCATGATTTAATTTGCGGATGTTTCACGATCGCACATGTTTCAAAATGTTAAAATAATAAAACCCCACTTGGTGGACATGTTCTGAAGTCTTCCGTTGCTTGCGTATTTGTGAACAACTTCGCCATCTCGGGACACATCGTGGTAGGCCAGGCTAAATATAAGAGAGGGTAAAAAACGATTTTGAATAAACCATTGAAAATAAAATATTGCAGGTTTCTTGTTTTCCTAGCTACTACTGTTTCTTCTCTAGTTTGGATGAGACAAGACGTCATACGTGGGAATGTTAATGGTCCTCTTGACGTTCATCTCCTTTTCAGTTTCCAGTAAATACGATTTCGTAGGCAGACTGCTGTCCTTATGAATCGAACCGGATACGCAGACGTTCTTGTGTGTATCCTACAATATGCCATAAATCTTAGCAGCATGTGATTTACTTATTGCTTCAATTGATGTAAAATATAACTAAATTTCATTGGTTTTCAAAAGCATAATTTTCAAACATGTAGCATAATCTGAATACTTTTCATACCTGAAACAATTCGATGTCTTCCTCCATTCGCTCTGTAATCTGCCACCTCTGCTTCTTCTTCATCGAATACTCAACGAAGTAATCGGGCTGGCCCAGTGGATCCTCCCGCAGTAGACCCTCTGTATTGTAGCCTCGCACTCTCTGAGATTAATTTTAAATTTATATGACTAATTTACTACTTACTATCATGTTATAAGACCTGTCTGTACGTATGTCTGGGTGTGTGTGTGTCTGTCTTTCCGCGTTTTTTTGTTCCAAGCATAACTCTTTACCCGTTTGAGATATCGTAAAAAGTTCAAAAGTGACTACTATTATCTTTTTAATATCTCGAACGCATTTTTGTCCGATTTTGAAAATATGCCCTCAGGGCTGAGATATATCGATTTTGAGAAAATTTTCAAAAACGCTCAAACTTTGCCAGAACGCGTTTTAGAGCACGGGGATCATTTTTGAAAAAATTGCCTTATAAAAAAACAGAAAATTTTCGCCCTCCCCCCTGCGCGCGCGGTGGCGCTATGCGCCTGGCCTCCGTGTACTGGAAGAGTTCCTTGAAGGCCTTCATAGTGATCGTCTTGGTGTTGTGGGTAGTGGCCGTGTCTTGTGAGCGGATGGTCGTAGGTTCGGGCCCGGTGCGAGGCAAATTTTTTACTGATTTTGCGCGACATCGGGTGATCTTTTCTTTTCGTAATATCGTCATATCTGACCTATCAAGCACTTCTGTTAGTAATCTTAAAACAAATGAAACACGAGTATTGGCCTTAGTGAGAGGACAGCCTTGAAAACAAGCAATTGAAGAATGCCGCGTCAGATATGTTTCACGAAACTCACATACATATTTTCGTCTTTTTTAAATTCACATACGTATTTACGTCGTTCTGAAAAGTCAAACAATGTGGGAGACTAACTGCAAGCCCTGTCCCGTTTCATAGGTTATTTACGCGAATAGTTTGCGATGGTTGGATGTGGTATTGTTGAGGAAAATTGTCCCGTCCGTCGTCTCATTCCTACTTCCGACGAGAGAGCGAAGCGGTATGAAGAGAGTGCAGACAAAGTAGGAATGAGTCGGCTGACGGAACTTTTTCGTCAATAATATTTAGTAGAAATCTAATAATTCCTTCCAAATTCGAAATAAACAACAATGCCATTTAGGAATTCCAAGCATAACGGGTAAAAGGTATAATGTGATAATGTATTTGTACTATTGGACTAACACCCCTGCCTAATACATGCTTAGGCGGTTCACGAAGCGTGCCGCGGACCACATAAGCAGAGAGACCGCGGCGCGGTTCGTGGGCCGCCGGGTACCGCGTAGTTATACTATTAAAATAAATTAAAATCGTAATAATAAATTCATACCTTTTCATAAGCAGCAAAGGTCTTGCTACTTCCCGTGTGGAATATCTTGCAAGAGTCGTCGTCTAGTACCTTGGAAACACGAATGAATGTCATAGAGGAAAATGCCATCTTGCTTTTCGATTGTCAATCTTTCGTAGCTTGCGCTTAATATTATTTGTCATTAATAACCAGAGAAATTCTGATTGGAAAAAAAACTTTTTTCTAATCTTGAAATTATGCTTTCAAAATTAAAGGTACCTCTTTGATGATAACCGATGGACCAGTCACTACTAAACGACGGCGGTGAGTGTGGCTGTCACGCGACATTTTACAGTAGTTCTATAATATTTTACGCCTTTAAACTTTTTTAATTGTATCCCAAGATCTAGAAATAAGTAGTGAAACAGATAAAATATGAGAAAAGAAGAGGGGGACAGGTGTGTCAAGTTTTTTTTGACAAGCAATAGGAAACTGAAAAAATAGAATGGAAGCGAGTATCTGAAGCTTATAAGTAGCGAAAGCATATGAAATGTTGTGTAACCATGGATGACTCAGCGTTGGTAGAGAATGAAAGGGAACGTTTGCGGAGAGGGAAGGAGAGAGAAGCGAGATAGTAGAGGAGAGTGTGAGATGAGCGAGAGACGGTCAGAAAGTATGGAAAAATGTAGTCCAGACAGACAGGCGTTGAAAGTCGTATCGTGTCTTTTCTAAGAATGAATATAACCTGGCAAACTGATCTTTTTGTTCTCAGCTTCATAATAGCGAATAGCGGTTTACGCGCATAGGATCCGATACTGCATACGGCCCAGTGAACGAAAAATTATGAATTTGAAAACTTAAAGGCCCCCAACGACCACTTTCTTACCCTAGGTTTTTTGACATCATTGGATAGCTGTCAGTGTCCTAATTTCCAAGTAAAAAGTTGAAAATATGAAACTTCGCCGTTGCTTAGAAAAAGCTATGCAAAGATTCCTCTCGCTTTCTGCGTCTCTTCATTCCTCTCTTGTCTCTCGCAATCAATCAACCGCTCTTAATTGGATGTACCAAGGAATGAATGAGATGGTCGGAGGAAGCCTTTAAGTTCGTCTCTAGGAATTCTAACCCCTCCGAAAATGTGGCGTAGATTCGATTAGCCACTCTTGAGAAAATTTAAAATGATGGTCAATTCGCTAATAGACATATTCTTCATAGGGCGGAACACTGTGCCATTGTTGCCAAACATACTTGGAATCTATCAGCTGCTCTAAGAAATACTCTCAGTTCTAAGTATATTGTTCTCCGATTTTGATGAAATAAAAGCCAATATCAAACCTTATACAGTTGAAGTAGTGTTGCACGTTTCGAATGCGAATGCGATGGATTTGCGAATGTCGGGAATGGGGTGAGAGGGAAGCTTATCTTCACAATGTGATGAAAACATGAACGAATGAACGAATGAATTATCGCACGGTCCACAGCGTACGCCGCCGATTCACGATAGACCCGAGCACTTCTCCGTACGTTTGGCGCATCTGTATTGCTTTCTAGAAAAATCAAAAATGTAGAAAAAAGGTAGTTTTTTTCGGTCGTCCCGAACCTCTTTCAGGGAAATATCATGGTTTTAAAACAATAACGAAGGCTTACGTTTTACATAAATCTTTGAAATATTTCACAAGAATGTAAAAATCAATGGCGCTTGTAAGACCAAACCTTTCGCAACTCCAAAAATCCTTACTTGGAAAATAAGCTTGGCCGTCATTTCATTATGATATTTTCGCGCTCTTGCGCTCATTTGTGTAGACTTTGCCAGAGTGTTGAAGATATGCTTGTAAACCTGGGAACAATTGGTTGGGGCAAGACAACGTATCATTCCAAATATATTCAATCAATCAATCAATTTATTCCAATCTCAAGGCGTGGGCCTGTTGGGTGCATTGGGATAGGAACAGGTCGTTATCTTCTCGTATCGCAGCCATCCCGAGTGCTTCACTCATATCATCTCTCCACCTTCTCTTGGGTCTTCCTCGTTTTCTTGGCCATTCCCTGGGTTGCCATTCCGTCATTCTCTTCGCCCATCTCTCTCCTTCCATGGTACCTAGCCACCCTCTTCGCCCACATCCACTTCCTCTTCATGGCCAAGACCCTCACATCCTCCAGAGGGACTTTCCTTGTCATCCGTTCATTCGTTCTCCTGTCCAGTAGAGTTATCCCTGCCATTCTTCTCATCATCGCTCTTTGCATGGTCACAAGTCTTCGACGATCTTGTAGACGAGTTGACCAGAATTCCGATCCGTATAGCAATGCAGGGACAACGCACATTCGGAACACTCGTGTCTTGTACTTCATCATTACTCGGCGGCTCGTGAGGAAGTCATAGAAGCGATTGAATGACTTCCACGCACTTCCGATCCTCCGGCCGATCTCCAGTGACATGTTGAGGACAAAGGAAAGTCTTGATCCGAGATAGATGAAGCTGTCAACGTAGCTAATTGGCTGACCATCCACCACCATTGGGACTTGTACGCGATTGGTCATGGCATGGGTCTTCTTCACGTTTATAACCAAACCGCTCTTCTTGCTTTCACTCGCCAGCTGCTGCAGCATTAGGGAAGACTCTGCTGCAGAGTGGGAGACGATCACGTATCCATCTGCGTATCGAAAGTGGTGGAGACGTCTGCCATCTACGTTGACTCAGAGTGCCTCCCATTCGAGATTCCGGAATAGCTCTTCGACGACGGCTGCAAACAGGGATGGTGATAATGGGTCTCACTGTCGCACTCCTCGCCGTACGTCGATTTCCACACGCTCCCTTCCCACTCTAGCGAAGAGCTTAGCGGAGTTGTAGATCTTCTGAAGGAGATCTACAACTCCGCTAAGGTCGTTGTAGACACACAACTCCACTAAGGTTCCAAATATAATAGTACTGAAAATATATTATCATTAAAGGGCCGGTCTGACCACTTTTAACCCCCTGGTTTCTTCCGCTCATCTGAAAGAACAGTGTCGAAAACCTACAATCCTACATTTGCATCTTTTCCCGCCATTCCCCGCTGCTTAAATTAGGGGAGAAGGTATATGCAAAGTTACATTGCTCTTCAGGGACCGCGCGAATATGAATGTCATTTCGTGAATACTGTAGCGCGCGAGCGGTCTGATTCGTAGGCATAGTTTATTGGAGGAATGGAGACACATGTCTTCTAAAAAGGACAAAATTGATGGAATGTCTAAAATAAGCTCTTGAGGGATCGTAATGTGCTCAGAGGTGCCCTTGAAGAATCTTCAGCGAAAGTTCAATGAAGAGGAAAATACAGAAAGTTCAATGAACCATATGAAAATAAAGGTATACATAGTTCTCAAGTAGTGGTAGCTATGTATACTTACCACTACTTGAGAAGTAAAGCTTCCGAGGATGATAAAGATGCCGCCAGTGGCATTGAAGTAGCCCCGATCCCTTCGGTAGAAACAATCAAGCCCCGGGAGGGAGCCGCGTGTTATGCTACTCTGCGCGACAAATATTTTATATTACCACTTCAAAGTTGATACGTCACTCACTCTCCCATATGAAAATAAAAGCTAGCGCAATCATGATGCTTAGCGCGCCAACGGCAACAGGAATAGCGTGGCGACCGAATTTGAAGGGTGACCCCTTAAGCAGGATGGCCTGCTATTGATGGGAACCGATTTTGCACAGCCCTTACCTACGAAGAATCATTGTGAGAGGTACTCCACACTTCTCACGCGACCCGCGCGCGACAAAAGGGAACTCGCGACGCGGGCGCGGGGACGGGTCCCTTATCCCGCGCGCGACCCGCACATATCACGCGTGCGACCCGCGATTGCGGACCGCTCGCGACCCGCTCCCTGCCTGAAATTCTGTTCATTGTTTAACATCGTGGTTCATATTTTGATTGACTTTATCTTGTTCAGTCATCATGTATTCAATTAACATTTAAATATACGAAAAACAAAAGCAAAATGGGTACTAGGAGATGATTAGATTAGCAGAAACGTGAACTATTTGAGATGTTCCATGCTATAATAATCACCTCTGAGATCATATCGAAGACAGAACGAAAAGCGTAATCATAAAACCGGAAAAAAAACACAGAAACAAATCAAATCCGAGAAGGAAAAAGTGAACTGGAATAAGGATATGCTGATGATATGAAGAAGGGAGAATTGAGGAATAGCGAATTACTGATTAAAGGGCCCCTCTGAGCACATTGCTATCCTTCAAAGGTATATTTTTAACATTCCTTCGTTTTTGTCCTTATCAGAAAGCATATGTCTCCATTCTTTCAATAAGTTATGCCTACGACTCAGACCGCTCGCGCGCTAGAGTATTCGCAAAATTACATTCGTATTCGCGCGGTCCCTGAAGAGCAATGTAACTTTGCATACAACTTCTCGCCTCATTTAAACAGCGGGGAAGGGCGGGAAAAATATGCAAATATAGGATTGTAGGTTTTCGACATTGCTCTTTCAGATGAAAGAAAGAAACCAAGGGGTCAAAAAGTGCTCAGAGGGGCCCTTTAAGAAGCATATCATAAGAGAAGCAGGAATGAAGCTATTAAAGAATAAATCAAGTGTCCTCCTCTTCCCCCTCATCTTCTTCCTCATCTTCCCGATCGATCAGAGCGGCCTTCTGCACCGATATTCCTTCAACATTTACGACATCAACTTCATCGTCTTCTCTTCACTCCTAAAAAGCCCCAGTCACAAAAGGATAAGAGAAAATAAATTGTGAAGAAGTTGAAAAATGGTAGCAAATATCGTATATGCCTGGAGTGGTAAATATGCATTAAACTGAGTACGGTTCAGTATGATTTGAAAAGTATGCCTTAATAATGATCTTTCTTAGATACAGTACTAGTTAACTAACAGACAAACCGTTGTTCCCTACCTTGCATGTTGTTCGGACTTCACGATGAAACTTTGCATCTGTTCAGTCTTCTGTCTGCAAATACAAGTTTTGACCAATGGGGGGTCTTGAAATTGATTTTTGAGAATTTCTTCGGAGTATCTCCCTATAAATGTTATTATTGCTATTGCACAAATGAATTAATCATTAAATAATGTTTGAATTCGCGCACAAGGTACGGTACGAGCATTATCAGGATTACGGTATATATCGACTTTCAAAAATTTAAGGAAGCGGTCTTCCCTAGGAGTATTCGTGCCTTATGTTTTATTGTCGTTCTAATTTGTTTTGTTATTTACTTTTATTATGGTCCGCAAGCCGCTCGGAGGATGTTCTACAAGGAAACGAATGACCGAAAGACGAAGTTTATTAGATATGTAGCTTTCCAGCACAGCCGGATGAAAACAATAGGACCTATCCGATTATTGTCTTGAACGGAAAACAAAATTTTGTTGGATACTGTAGCATTTTTGGGTTATCTCTGACCTAAATTTGAAATTTGGCAAATTGCCAAGTCAAAAGTCTATTCCAAACAGGGGTAGGACAACCGGTATGGTCCTGTGTCCGGCTTGGCCTGTTCATTTTTAGCGTTCTCTTGCTATTATTGCAGAAAAGTTTCCGTCAGTAAACTCATTCCTACTTTGTCTACACTCTCTTTTTACCGCTTAGCTCTCTCTTTGAAAATAGGAATGTCACAACTGACGGAACATTTTCACTAACTGTTGTGTACCTGCCCCGTGCAATGACAGCTAACGGGGGAGGGATTTATCACAAGGGTGGGGAACAGTACAGGGAACAAGCGATCTAGCTATGGCGGAGACTCGCCTTATATACCCGTGCTCCGAGAGCGTGAGGTGATCTACAGCTATAGACAACAAGCAGTATATAGGAGGGGAATACGCAGGGCACTATAAGCATGGCCACTGGGGGATACGATACGACTAGTGAGGAATCAGGCTA
>LS834129.1:25218-36442 GCA_900490955.1 Micoletzkya japonica
CGACTACTAGAGTTCCTCTCTAGACCGTCGGACAACAATACACTGGCTCTGGGTTCACCAGACCACCAGGAACCTTGATCTACGGTCGCACCCGTAGAGAGCAAGAACAACTCAATATCCGCAGATAAGAGCAACACAGGGGGAAGGACGAGGGGATGCGCAAGTTCTTACTATCCTGGTCGCCACTGTTGTGTACCTGAACCGTGCAATGACAGCTAACGGGGGACGGATTTATCACAAGGGTGGGGAACAGTACAGGGAACAAGCGATCTAGCTATGGCGGAGACTCGCCTTATATACCCGTGCTCCGAGAGCGTGAGGTGATCTACAGCTATAGACAACAAGCAGTATATAGGAGGGGAATACGCAGGGCACTGTAAGCATGGTCACTGGGGGATACGATACGACTAGTGAGGAATCAGGCTACTTAGGTAGACAACGTTAGCCTATATCCAACACTAACCATATATCGATGAACATACATGGGCTAGCGTTGTCCGAAACTTTTTGCAGGCTGCCTTACAGAATTAGCGAAAATCAAAAGCAGCCATCCTAACAAGTGTTTTACGCTATGACGCCCATGTATGTCGATGAAATAGCGAAACGCAGCCTAGAAACTTAGTCGCTTAAATATCTTGGAAACTGAATTAAACTTCTTTGTGGTGCCCGTTTAGATCAATCGTTGGGCGTAGCGGTGTGTCGGGTTTGCGCCTCGAGTTGAAGGTGCGTCATTATTTAATTATTTGAGGAGCGCGAATTAGGTGTTTGCCCTCTACTTGGTTAATCTATTTAGCACACCGTTCGGTGTAATTCGAAAGATTTGAAAAACGAGTATATTCATTCAGCATTTCCATTTAATAAAATTCTGATAAATTTGCGCACGTGATTACTGTAGCTTAGAATGCAACTAAGGGCATTCTATTAGGATAGAGAATGCAAATAACAACCGTTAGTCGCGCTCTACCGTAGGAAAGACGCAAAGACTCACAATCTCATCTCCATGTCATGCTTCAAGCACGACTCGAATTGCGAGTGCTGTTCGACGTCGTTCGATTCGCTTACCCCCGCCGCGACTTTCATTATATCTGAAAGCAAGTATTTACAAACGATTAATCTAGCCTAGGCTAACTCACTATTAACGAAAGCATACCTATGAATAGATGCTGCAGCGTTGAATCCTTAATTCGAGGGCAAACTAGCTACTTCTCCGAGCATATGTTGTGGCAGAGGGCCACGTGAGGATGAAATTCAGAGCTTACACCCGGTAAAGAATCGATTGGCAATGTTTACTTTGACTTTACTTATGCACGCTTTTGCTAACCTCCTGGAGAGCCTCGTACCAACTCGAACGATACCTCTTGTCTAAAGATTGACCAATACTTGAATTCAAGGCTGCTCTGATGATACTTAGCATAGAAACCGTTCGAATACTGTCACCCAGAACCTCAACGTGTAGGATGACGCAGTTTCTATGCTAATATAATACCTTGAATTCGTAAGATTCTGCTTGCAGCTTAGTCAGTTTAGAGGTAACCAATTCGAAACTCTCATTTAATTTCAATATTAATTCAAGCGGTCGAAAATAATTACTATTTCTCCTTTCCTGGCTGATTTCTTAGCGAGAATATTCATCCGTGCTTCCTGTTTGGCAGAGTAGGTGGCCAGCATGGCATTCTAAATTTGAAAATTGTTGGCTTATGGCTATATATACTAACGTGAGCAATCAAAGCTGCGATGGATACGGTATTGGAATGATTACGGAAGGACGAAGTATCGAGTAGAGGAGGTTCCTTTCTGTTCCTTCCGGGAGTCTAGTAGGGTGATTTAATATTTTAAAATTATTTCATGCATTTTTTTCGCACTCTCCTATCTGCGCACAGCTCACCTCAACAGCTCCTTGTCCCTCAAGATAAAGAGAGTGAAGTGTGTCACGAATCGTTGTGAAGGGAACGAAGACCATTCTGTAATATAGACATTAGTGGAAAGAGTATAATTAATAACAGCTAAAATCGAAGTACCTTGTCTAAAACAGGTCTTTTCGTTGAAGAAGGGGCTGATCTAGATTGTTCTCTTTTCTTCACCGTGCTCTTGATTTTTGCCTTCTTCTGTACGGGTCCGAGATCAATATTTTGACCTGACAGGTCGTCCTGCAAGAAATAATAGTACTGTCGAAGGTTCGATGCTGCCCAACGGGTTTTGGCGCTAGAAGAGAGGGCGAAAGGCGAGGTAGAGATTGATAACTCGAGGGTTCAATGCCACCCAACGACAAAACGTTTTGCTGCTTTGGCTTAGGTCTCTTAAGGTTGTCTAACGGTATATTAGTGCATATTAGGGCCCTATTAAGGTTTTGGCTGTAGAAGAGAGGGCAGAAGACGTGAGTAAACATACCTCACTGTCCAGTAGTGATTCCCTCTTTGACTTCTTCGATCGATATCTTCTTACTATCTCATCGTCACTCAAGTCGCTCATCTGTACAAGTACGTTTGGCGATTAGGAAGAAAAGGGCAAGGTAATAATAAGACGGTCTTGCAACAAGCAATGGAAATCGCAAGGCAGGAGTGTAGAGGCCATCTTTATCGACTTAAAGGGACATGGAAGTCAAAAAAGATTGCCTTTCATATGAAAGTTTATCACCTAAATAATACAAAAACCAAAACCAGAACGCACACAAATGTATAATTCGCGAGATATCCAATTTTTAATTTCCTAGCCAAGGCGCAGTCTTACGGCGTTTAGCGCATAGGAACAAGGTTCCCGAACAAATAAATATTTCTCGCTGTAGAAATTTTTTAAAAATATTTTTTCAAATGCTATTATCTTTATTACCGTCTCAGAAACATACTCTGGAAGTATGGCCATGTACGGTTTCACAAGATTTCTCGCTTCCATGTCCCTTTAATTTTAAACATTTACACTTACATTTACTTAATTTTACACATGAGCATTCGAAAAAGGTGATACGATAGCATATTTATCACTTCCATAAGTAACTTCTATGCCGAAAGAGAGAATATGCTTGGGAATAATCAAGTGAATAGTCTTTTTAGCAATACTATGTACTACTCTTATTTGGTTAGTGTTCAGAATGTTCTTTAGCAAGTCTTGCAAGTCAGATTTTTGAGTATCATGCACTATTATGATGCTCAGTATGGAAACTAGATTGAGGAGAAGAGGTGATTAATGAACGTATAGCAACAGATGTTTTGGGACTGATAATGAATGAAGGCCAGTATATAACCGTATCGAATGGTGGAGTTATGTTCGTAGAGAATGAGATGGTTGTTCGTAGTACTCGTGTCGCGATCGATTTTCATCGATTTGAGGAGCATGCCGTTCCACCGAAGGGACATGCTGCAAATGAAATCTATTCCTTCCTGAGTGATATTTACCGTAAACTTTATGTAATTCTAATACTATCTTACAAAATGGAGTCGTGCGGTATGTTGTGAGCCGCCAATATCGTTTCGATCTCTTGCTCCCCACCATCAGGGGGATCGTTCGTAACCTTAAGAGACCTACTCATTCCGAAACATCTACAGCAGTAGCCTACAGTATCCTTGCGTGATCCAACAGCGCGATAGATAGTACCCAGTAAAGCGTCACTCATATTTGCACGCTGTTCTACAGCATCATTTATGATGTGCCGTAGCTTACCGAGTCTAAATTGTTTTGAATTAGGACTCTAAAAATAGTTAAAGGGAGGAAGCAACCTCCAACTAAAAGTTTTAAAATTCGATGAAAATTCTTCTAAGGTTTCAAAATGTGAGAAAAAAATATAGTGACAGCAAAAAATTGAAGAAAAACTTCGAAAATCGCATGTTTTAATTTCTCGTTCCGGGCTTCCGTCGTTAAGAAGAATGTAGCTTTTGGCTTAATTCCTTTCGCTAAGCACAGTAGCATCGTCGTTGGGAGAAATTTCAAAAAATCATTTCTCGAATACTATTAATTTTTATTATTTTTCCTTTTGGTTTTATACTAATTACGACGAAATCTTTCATATAAGCTTCACTTGAAAATCACTTCCATGTCCCTTTAAGATAAGCTGGAAGTTGCCTTCTGTGAAGAATATTAGTCTGCTTAGTCATAGCCCCGGTTGACTTCAACAATCTACTAGTATTCTCGAATGAGCACGTGCTAGTCAGAGCAGAAAGTCCACATTCCTTGATGAGATCGTACGAATGAAACAGGAGTTCCTGTACAGGCTACGATCTATGCGCAGAGAGGGAACCTACATGAGTCTTTAATGTAATGGAGGATAAACGCATAGCGATTGGCCACAACTCGGTCATTGCTTGTGAGCAAGCGTCGTACAATTCTGCATTCTTATTCTGAACATGATATACTCTTTACTATTTACTACTCCTCGCTTAACCTTTAGTGACAAGTGATATTCTTGTCTGCTTTTAAAGCAAAGAATGAAGAGAACTGTGTTGCACAACGGAATTGTATAACCCTTTTGAAGGGCGACGATTGGTATTGCTATGGCAAAGGCCTAAAGATCTATTTCTTTCATTTCAGCGCCAAACAACGAACTGGAGAAGTCAAGCATAGAGGGAGAATGAAGGATTATCCAAGAAAGAAATATGTTCCATAGGAGATGAGGGAAATGAATAAAGTGATATCTGGCCCCTCTTCCCTCTCCATGTAACCTCCAACTAACTCACTGAGAACCACTCAACACCTGCGGCAGATCGGCCATGCACATCGACAGGATTGACTATGCGACTCATGAATTGACTGGGAGAACTGTCTCAAGTAGTTTCTTCACTTTTTCCACAACACCCTTCTCTACAGGTAGCCGCGAAAAGGATCGATGTTCCTTTCGACTTCAACGTAGCTTGAAAGAGCTTTTAGAAAGATAGGGGCAGATAAAATACCTTTCACTATTTCACGGAACACTCCGAGGTACTCGGTGTGAAGGTTATCGTACAGTCCATCTGGAGCCGCCGAAAACATAGCAGCAACCGTAAGTTCTGCAAAACCCTGTTTCACCTTGCAATTAATTTGTGTTGACCTTTCATTCCAGCTTTCCCTTGAGATGCGTCTTCATAGAAAGACTTTACTGTCCTTTCCTGCGATCTACCGTTCTCCAGTACAGTCCTACCAGCTCGTCTGCTCGTGTTAGCATAGCATAGAGGACACGGAGAAGCGTTTAGCGTGTTCCAAGTTGGTAAGCCAAGAGCTTTGACACGGGCCTGTATAGAAACAAGTAGCCGCAAGCACGAATGGTTACATACAGCAGCATCCATTACATGTCCAAAAATTGGAGGGAAGAATGTCCACTTAATCCCATCTACATCTACTTCATAACCAGGATGCATCAAACTCACTAGCATGTCCTTGAACAAACGAATTATTGCAATTCTTTTCAGAAAGAGTGTAAGGTTCTAACCCTTGAATAGCATATCAATATCGACAGATTTGCATGATCCTCCAGTTGACATCAAGCGCGGAACAATTATATTAAGCCATTTCCAGCGGTCATGCGATTTCAAGGATCCGATTTGGAACATAACTGGCCACTGTTCCCTTCTGCATTATTTGTTCCATTAAACTTCAACTAAGGCATCCTACCGCACTCCTTTTTTTCGTACGCCATCTGTATGCATGATAGGAGGAGTTCGAATGATATTCTCTCTATACTCTGACGGACACTCACACCGAGCAGCGAATCTTGTTGTGTTCATCAAATCTCCCGATTTGTTAGTTCGTCTAAATTCGAACTATAATAGGGCCCAGCTTAATTTGCATAGCGAGCGAGGGAATAGCGTAGACGCGAGGCTAAGGGTTACGAGTGTGAATAAAACGTTTAAGGTTTGGCTTAGCATGAATAAGCGTTTCAGCTAGATAACTTCTGAAACGCAGAGACTACCTGGAATGCATAAATAGCAGAATGCTGATGAATTATCTCCTTGGCCAATCTCTTTACAACGGTGCCGTAACATTCAGCAAATGCTAGTTTGCTTATAGTAGTCTTAGACGAGTTCCTGAATTCTTGTTTATGTAAAGTTTTAAAAATGGTTTCCCGTTTGTTATTCAATAACCTAGCGTTTTATGCAATATCATGCCAGCTAAAAGTTAGTAAAAAATCGATTCCTACAAAATTAAAAAAATTTATTGCATCTTACGTGCAGTTGAGTCACCTCCCTTCTGAAGTGGGACATGAAATCCTACAGTACCAGCAACAGTGCTCGGCCTGCGGCTCAGGACCCGACTTCCGCATAAAAGCCTCTAATTCCTCTGACGGGATGCAACTATCATTGTGCTCGTTGATAATGTCAAATAGTGAACTTGTCGTTCCCGAATTTAAGAGATTAATAAAGGCCATGATTACTTTTTCTTGTCGAGTTATGCCTCAAAAAGGAATAATTGATTGAAAAGTATCGGACATTCGTCTCTGTGATTCATAGCATAAATGAACCAACTCACCTTGACTCTCGTACGAGTTGGGATCGATAGAAGGATACATTACTTCGTCACATTGCGAACTGTCCCCGCTTGCAACTTCTGGCTCTGCAATCGAGCGTTCGCATTGCGGACGGGGCGAGGATTCGGCGGAACCAGGTCGAGCCAGCAGGCATAGGCACCGCTGGCTTGCCCTTTCCTTTGCTGCTCTCGTTCTTTTCCACGCCCTCGAGCGAAGACGATTCACTTGGTCGAGCGCGAAGGGCGTCCGTTGTTCCGTCATAATGAAGAGATAAAAATCAACATCACTCACGTTGTAAACGAATACAACTTCAATATCGGCAGACATATCATGAGAATGATTTCGTTTCTCGACTTTTTTTTTATTGTTCATCTTCATTCATCACTTTATTGTTCATCTTCATTCATCATTCTTTTCGCTCTATCAATACTCCATTTATCGATTCCTCACAGAACGCAACCCATTGAGCCTTACACACCTCATTCTGACTTCGTGGCGATCGGTGGTAGGCTGTTTCTTCACCTATAGCTCATTACGAAAAACAGGGCACTTCTTTTGTACGATTCTTCTGCTTGTTAGCTCGTTATTTGTTCGGGATTTTTTTCTGCATTGTTAGATTCGGTTTTACTCTCCAACGCAATAATGTCTCGCATGATGACACGTGCGACTCGCAATGCAGCCCTCAATCGCTCAGTAGAGTACTTGATCTCGAAAGGACGTCTGAAGGAGATCGAAAACTGGCTGGTTAGTTGTCTTAGGCTATTAAGAATTTATTATCTACGCAGGAGAAAGGAACGCTTACCATAGCTCGATTTGATCTTGCGAAATTGATCTCGTCTTTGCCGTCTCTTGAAGTTCTTCGAATTCTCGATAGGTATCGAGTATAACAATATACATCTTCATATTTTATCCGTTTTATTTCTCTTGTGTTTTTTTCAGAAGTCCCATTGATCTCGTGCCCGGGTATGCGATTGTCGACGTGGATCCATTGTGCGCTTATGTTGTCAAGTATGTTACGGGAATGGAATCGATGGATACGAGCATGAAGAGAAGTACTCGAATGATCTCTTTTGGCCTCTGAGTGTGGAATAATATCCCATTCAGATGTGGAGGAATGTATCAGATATCTAGTAGAGCAGGGCTACCTCAAGAGGAATCGATGATTTTTCTGGACAATGTAAAGGTACGCAAATATTATTGTATAACTGACAAAATTCCGTATGCAAGCACATTGCTTTACATAACTGAATTATCTTCACAATGTTCTGACAGCAGCGTAAATGCTAAGCGAATGAGACGCCGAAAATTAACCCTGATTTCGGTAGGAACTCTCGCACGGAGAACATTTCTCCCGAACATTTTGGCTCGTTCGCTTAACACTTAGAACGTTGTGTCTTCATGCCGACCAACAACCGACGAACGTTTCAACCATAACATATCGAAACGGCTCTGTCAATAGTATTGATTCAATACTCATCTGCAACACTTTGTATTTCAGATTAACGCAAATCATAACATCTTCGCTCTCCTGGCGAGGAACGAAATCCCCGTTTCATCGACTTTCTCTACTATGCTCTCCGAGCGTCCCTCGAGTACATACCATCTTACCACGCTATCCGGTTCCTCTCCCCCACCCTCGCAATGGTAGCAGATGATTATCAACTGAGTCAGCAGCTGAATTTCTGTATGGTTCGTTCAGCCTATTGTGAGAATAAATTCGTTATTGTCTCTTCCTTACTCCAAGCATGGCTATATTTAATTTTACACATATATTATTCTACATTTTTTATTTTATACATGGCTATAGTGAATTCTACTCCAATAACTTTCTTACAATCTTTTATCCTTTATATTTTAAAAAGTAACTGATTTATTCGTAATTGAGCGCTGCACTCACGACGTTCCGGAAGTCTGAATTGCCCCAATTGTGACAGTCTCTGTGTCTCTCGAAAATCCAAGCTTTCACTCTATTAATTTTCATAGAAATCTATTCTATGGAGCAGAATGTTGTGTGCACTCAGGTTTTGCATTTCATACTCAGACATTTAGGAAATCAAACGTGTCTTGTCCTGCTCAGCACCTGCCTTTCTACTACAACCACAGTTCTATGCTCACATTCTGACTGTTGTTTTTTCCTATGCTGCTGTCTCCTCACTAACATGCATTTAGTTTCCAACTTCTTCATAATCGTCTAGGGAACGCCTATGCAATGAATCCAGTTTCCTGGCAAGACGTCAAGCCAAATGAGCGTCTACTAACTGGCATTCTTCTCTTCAAATTTATCGTCGGTGCTGTATCATTTGTCGTCAGCGTTTTCACCGTGTACTTGATACACAAGTAGATCTCGTCCTGAGAATTCCAAAAATTACAACCAGAACTCTGTACGACCTTTCCCAGCCGAGATATGGCCTTGTTTCAAGTGTTTCAAGCACGGCCCACAATTTACTAGCTTGACGGTATAAGCGAATGATTCCATAAGCGATTAATAATTATAAAAACTCAAATCACGCCTGTAGAAACATAAACATAAAAAAACGAATTTCATTTTTGTTATTGTTTTTCTTATTATTGGGACGGGTACATGTGCTTGTTGAACATGCACTTAAATTTATTTTATTTTTTGTATACCTGTAGTTATCATTTATGTACTTATCCCTCTTATATGTACTTATCCCTCTTTCCATGTGTTCATCATAACTAATAAAAATACCTTATAAGAATAACAATAAGGACTATTAAATAATAAAACACACAAGCATATGTAGATATTATATCTAGGCACGGAATGAAATAAAACATTTTCCTAAAAGAATAATTCAAGCAAAACTGTTGCATACTAAATTTGCTTTATTTACGACTAATACTTTTATGCTTTTATTGTTGCTTCTTTACATTTACTCCAATACATTTATTTTACATTTAACGTTACCAATTCGTTACGTGAAGGTTTTCGTATAGTTCATTTGCTTTCCAAATTTATGACTGTGGTACTCGTTTCCTCATTCTTTGATTGAAGTGCCTGAAAAAATGATTGAGAATCTTCCGAAAGTTTCTTCCGCCAATGCCGGGAAAATAATCTGGTACACCGTTAGGCGAACGGCGTACCGGCCATAAAATTTCTTTGGTTTTCCGTTTTCTTTTTAAGGAGCCGGCCCACACGAATACGGTAGGATCTTAATTCCCGCGCTACCCTGATATTGCAATTTAGGCCTTTCCGCTCATTTTTTCGCTCGTTCTTTTTCTTAAAATGATCAGAGCAAAGTGAAAAATCACCTTATCCAGGAATTTGAGTTGTATCTTATCTCAGGTAGCTTATATGTTGATTTCATAGAGAGCGCATTGCTCTCTGGACCTTCCATACTCCGCGTAAAGTGAATGAAATCCTGTAATATTCGGAATACCCGATCAGGATGATTAGCTCTAGTAAATGACGTAAACAGAAAGTATGGCCAGATGGATCGTGGTCCGGCTCCATTAAAAGTAATCTTACTCCGACTTGCAAGCATGATGTTAGCGAGCAACTGATAGAAAGTGACATGAAATTGCACTCTTAAATACCAAGATTGGGGCCGATTATATTGCCTTGATTTTTCACTCCATAAAATGTGAAGTTATGTCGTAACACAGCCATTATAAACTGTAGTGTGTTCTCTTTATCGGTTCTCTTCAAGTGCTGTATCTAGCCGACCGCGTTATCTTTCCTATCATGGTCATTTAAAGGTTGTGTGACTATCTGTTTATAAACGCATGGATGACCGCATTTAGGCACTTTTCTTTTTCATGATTTTGTTTGATTTACTACAAAATTCTACCAATTTCTTATCATAAATCATATGAAAAATATTACTGTATTCAAAAAGTATGTCATTAAACGTTCCGTTTTGATGACGACTAGACCTCCTGAATCGCAACCATGTCCAGGAAAAAAACCTCCCTCCTTTCATCCCGGACACGGTAGGTCCGCCTGCGCGGCGTAGAAAGCACAGTGCTCTGGCAACAGTGAAAATGTTAAGCGAACGAGATGCCGAAAAATAACCCTGACTTCGGTAGGAACTCTCGCACGGAAAACACCGTATTCTAAGCATTTTGGCTCGTTCGCTTAACATTTAGAACACTGTGAAAGGAATAAAACCGAGGGGCGAAAAAAACCGCCCCGGTTTTTTCCGGTTTTTTTTCGTCTCCCATTGCAACATCACTCTTTGCTGAGGCAGGGTCGGTTTTTTCCGGGTTTTTTCAATCGTGTCCACTTTCATTCCGCTCATTCATTCCTCTCTCGGTTTTATTCCGGGCAGCTCTCTAAAGAGAGTGGTCATTCCGGAAAGAAAGTGGACACGGATCGATACCGATTCAGGTCTAATGACGACTGACAAGGGAAGGGCAAATACTTAATATCGGATCCAGAAATGAGACCACCACCATTCGATACAGCACGAAAAGTTGTGCTAGTAGGCCGAAAAGATTTTGGCGACGTCCACACATCTTCGAGGAATCCGACGTCAAAGATTCTGGAGGATTCTGCATTACCCCAGCCACCGTTTCCTCTACCCCAGCCGGTGACCTTTATTCAGCTGGTCGGTGGCGCAGTAGGGAAGAGGTCGGACTGCTGCACTGAAACTTATTGGTTCGGATCTCTTCGGAGGCAAAGTGTTTGCAAGTCCCCAGGACTTGTGATTTTCAACTTTTTCACAAATTTTCAACTTTTTTTTGTCCGAAGTTGTTCTGTAGGCAAAAATTAGGTATGAAGAGGTTGAGCAGTTATGCAAGTTTTGCGCGTAAATTCGCCCGAGGGATGAGAGT
>LS834129.1:36542-46624 GCA_900490955.1 Micoletzkya japonica
ATGGGAGACAGTCGGGATAATGAGGTTGGCAGAATCGGGAGACCCAACTCTCCCGAGGAATGAATGGGAATGAAGTTGGGAGAGAGTCGGGGATTGTCTCTCGACTTTCTCCCGAGTTTCGGAAAGGCTAATTTCGAGAGACGAATGAAGGTTGGAAGATGAAAATGAAAGAGGCGAGAGGAATGAATGATCGGGAACCAGAAAATCTGGAGAGATTCTCTCCGGACATGCATTCCTCGCGAAAAAATATATCTGGTCATCCAGTAATGAACTGGCGATCGCATCAGTTTTTTTATAAGGCTGACTGTCTATGTAATCTGCTAACTATGACTACGCATTATCATGAAACTGATCGTGTGATCAGGATAATAATTTGTCGCTCTTGAATAACGTGGCAGTAAGACCTTGATTAACAACCTTACCTATATGAAGAATAATCAGATGTCATGTAGTGGAAGACTGTTTTTGTGTTGATATATCTACAGGAATTTTGCCTGAAAATTAAATCTTTTTGTGAAAAAGTTGAAAATCACAAGTCCTGGGGATTTGCAAAAACTTTGCCCCCGAAGAGATCCGAACCAATAACTTACGGCGCAGCAGTCCGACCTCTTCCCTACTGCGCCACCGACGAGCTGAATAAATGTCGCCGGCTGGGGTAGAGGAAACGGTGGCCGGCGTAATGCAGAATCCTCCAGAATCTTTGACGTCGGACTCCTCGAAGATGTGTGGACGTCGGCAAAATCTTTTCGGCCTACTAGCACAACTTTTCGCGCTCTATCGAATGATGGTGGTCTCATATCTGGATCCGATATTAAGTATTTGCCCTTCCCTTGTGAGCCGTGAACCAGTCGATATTTACATAAATCCTATATTTACATAAATATCGGAAATAGTCGATATTGAAACGTAAGCGAACATGGTCGCCGCAGCATTCTGCGGTATCAAAAACCGAATAACATAGTCTGAAAAAAACGAAGTGTGATCTATAAAACATGTATGATGTTTATTTTACAATTAAGATAAATCTTTCGCAAATACTAAACTCGAACTACAGTGTCGCTTTTTGACATTTTTGGCTTGGTTTATAATGCTGTGTCGCCTGCACTACTAGCTACTACTACACTCATATCACTTTCCAATGTCGTAAACCAAAGATTATGCTATTTTGACACGTACCTATCAAATACATCTATAACGATCTCAGTTAGACCTCCTGAATCGGTACCGATCCATGTCCACTTTCGGTCCGGAATGACCACTCTCGTTAGAGAGCTGCCCGGAATAAAACCGAGAGAGGAATGAATGGGCGGAATGGAAGTGGACACGATTGAAAAAAACCGGAAAAAACCGAGCCCGCCTCAGCAAAGAGTGATGTTGCAATGGGAGACGGAAAAAACGGAAAACAAGCCGGGGAGGATTCTTTCGCCCCTCGGTTTTTATTCCCTTTCTTCGCCGCACAGGCGGACCTATCGTGTCCGGAATGAAAGGAGGGAGGTTTTTTTACTGGACAAGGTTGCGATTCAGGAGGTCTGATCTCAGTGAATACCGTCAAAACCGAAAATTCCGGGACAAATGCCGTATAATACGGTATTATACCGTATTTTATCGTATTTTTGCCATTGCAGTGCGGCGATCATCAAAGGACACATGAAATGTTGCGTGCCTGTTCTTTGGACCTCTTCAAGTCATCTTAGCTTGAAAAGTTTGAAATTGATAGCGCGTGCTTCGTTATTGAACTGCTGAAAGGGGTGGTACCGCTGTGATACTCTCTCAATGAGGCCGGGGAAAAAGCTCATTTCTAACGTTCCGCGAACTATTTTTCAACCTAATTTGGTTCACTTGAGTATCGCGAGGCTGAAAAACATCTTTTGACACTTTTTGCAGAAATTTGAAATTTTTGATATCTTGACTGCTCATGGAGGAGTCAAGATATCAAAACTAGTCAAGATATCAGTCAAGATAGGTCAAGATATCATTTAAGTCTCGATATAAGTCAAGATATCATTTAGCCGGGTGCTAAATGCACATCACCCCGCATTTAGCACCCGGCTCCGAAATCCATAAATAAAACTTTTTCGACGGTTACCTATGTATTTTGGGCTGCTCTTTCCGAATATGCAAGAAATTTTTCGATTAGATTTGTTCTAAAGCTGATAAGGCGAAAAATTCGGTAAAATACGGTATTTGTCCCACAATTTTCGGTTTTGACGGTAGTCCAATGCATATGAAAGCTTTTCGTACACGTTGTATTTTACGTTGGTGAACAGTTCGATTCAGTTGTAAATCTGTCTCTATAATTTTTCTCTTCAAGCATTCATAACAAGCCCGAAAAAATATAAACTTTATTTATTTCTTTCAGCTATGCCGCACCAGTCCCCTTTCGGCCCTCTGACTCCTTCCACGACCACCATTCACGATGACATGCTCACGAAGATCGAGAAAATCGCTCGCAAGGAGCCGAACAAGAAAGCGCTGGTTGGATTTCCCTAATTTTTTACTTTTTTGAAGAGAAAGCCATATCTTATTCCCAAGGCGTCTTAAAAGTTACCAAGCGTGCGTCCTTCAACACAACCACTGTCGTCTTTATCTTGCAAAAAGCGCGACCTTGTACATGAAGCCGCAAAGACCCACCGCTAATCTTTACTGCTTTGTTGCAGATTGAGGGCGCCAATCGTTCGCGATTCCTGACCTTCGCCCAAGTATGCGATCAAACCTACGCTGTTGCGCAGTTCTTGCACAATCATGGACTCTCGCGGAAAACGGCTGTTACGGGTACCAGCATGGACCCGAAACTATAACACTTGGAAGAAATCAAGCATCCTCAATAGCTTCATGATAAAGCTTGTTTAATAATACATACAGCTATTACAGTGCTTCCAAATTGCATCGAATACGCGCCCTTTTGCATTGGAGTCTTCATGGAGGGAGCGACGCTCTCCGGAGCCTCTGCGTTGTTCACTGAATGTGGGCCGACCTGCTTACTTTCCTAAATCAATAATAAAGTTGGCCCAATCTTTTGTCTTTTCTTGTAAGATTTTTTATGCAGATGAGCTGACGCGACAGCTGAAGGACTGCCAAGCGAATGTCATATTCACGGACGATGCGCATCTGGACAGAGTGGTCAAGGCGATGACGGAAGTTCCATCGATCCAGGTAGAGATAATATATATGTCAAGATATATTTATAAGACCCTTCATCAAGCAGAAGAGAAAATATTGATGTCGTTTCATTAAACTACTTATGTAAATATATTGTAAACAAGTTAATATTTCTTCACGACATGTGTTCGATCGTTATCAAAAAGTAAATGAGTTCTATCAGCGTTTTGTATTTTTTCACCATCTTTCAATTATTGGGAAGTGTGGAACATGATGAGTCCTAATGAAGGTTTCTCTGAAAGATGCTAACGCACAAACTATCACGGAATTTTGTCATTCTCTTACTGCTTCCTTCAGCTGACAATAGTGAAGACGTCAAAATCGATTCTTCCTCCTGGAATGGTCTCGTGGAACGAAGTCATAGCTACGCGCGTTGACCATTCTCGGCCCAAGGTTCCGATCAACGTGGAGGAAGACGTAGCGCTTCTTCCATACTCAAGGTATGGAGAACATTAATTAATCTTAGGTGCAAGGAAAAGCAAAGAAAGAATGAAACGTTGCTCTCCATCCTTCCTCAATTAGTGCCGTCGAATCGAGTCCTGGGACTCGAATCGCGTCCTCTCCCTTTCAGAGGATTCCATTCGCTTCCTCGCACCGGTCTGGGGCGGTGGGAAGGAATCGAATGGGGTCTCGAGGACTCGATTCAGGACTTTCGTTTGGAGGACTCGATTCAGAACAATTCTATATTTCCCATTTCTTGCCATAAATTATTATTTTTTTCGGTTCCAATTGATGAATATGCGATCAGTCATTGATCGTCGATCCACAGCAGTGCGAAAAACTCATTTATTGTCTAGTATCTGTTTTGTATTTACGCTTGCTGAATCACGATTTCACGATTATAGTAGTCAATTAAAGCTCATTTAGAACGTAAACTCATCATTACAGTAAGAAAAAAACACATTGCCAGACCTCTAATTAGTAAGATAAAGCACTGGTCCGGATAGTAACAATCATCAAAAAATTAAAGCATTAGGACTTTTATTTCGCTGAAAAACGACCAGGACTCGATTCAGGACTCGATTGAATCGAGTCCTGAATCGAGTCCTCCATTCATTCCTTGCGAGGAATCGATTCCTCCTCTCATTCTCATTCGGACTCGATTGAGGAAGAGGAATCGGTTCGGGTTCGACGGCATTATCCTCAATGCATAGAGGGCAATAAGTTGTTCAAAAGGAAAAGTAAATAATCCAGGATTCCATGTTTAGCGGAACAACTGGAGCTCCAAAAGGTGTTATGCTGACGCACAGAAACTTCGGAACGTTGTTGAAGATGATCATACGGTATGAAGCATGTACCTGAAAAAATGCATTTTATCATTCAAATTCCAGCTTATCATTCTGTCAAGGGTAACAAATATATAAAAAAGGGAAAGGTTACTTTAGAGTGCGCGAGCTCAACGATGCCAACGGTCCATTCCCCTTCTGGGACACGGCGAAGGAGCACCGCCTCATATTCCTCCCTCTCTACCACGTTATGGGATTCGTCGCGGCCTGTCTCTGCCTTATGGCAGGTGAAGCTAACAATACCTTCCAAATATTGTTTGTACGAGAAACAAAATTGGAAAACATTTACAGTTTTCAGGACTACAGGAAAGCTTTTTGCAGTGTTTTTATTAATATAAGGAGTGCTTTGACTTCAGGATCCACGGGAGTTGTTCTGTCCCACTTCGAACCCCACCTGTTCCTGTCGTGTCTGCAGGACTTCAAAGTTACTAGGCATTCTTCTATTCTATTCTTGCTCCTGACAACAGAATATTATTGTTGTTGATAGAAAGACTATGCATTTGATAGCCAACAGCATAGAGAATGTGTCCTGAATCCTAGGTTCAACAACTCAGCGTAGTCCCACCCATACTTCTGTTCCTGGCTAAAAGTCCCCTGTGTGACCACTACAACCTGACATCCCTTCGGCGCGTGAGCTGCGGTTGGTTTCTCTTCGTAGTTTGGTTCACGTCTTACAATTAGAAGTACATAGGTAAATCTTTTCAGGCGCAGCTCCAGCCGGGAAGGACATTTGCGATGAGTTGATGCGGAGGTATCCCAACATCGATTTCGTTCAGCAAGGTCAGTGTATTAGCAGACACATGAGTGGGATACTAATAAAATCCAGTCCCCGAGGGCTTCGCATCCCGACTGGCTCATTTATTTTTTTTATATTTGCCTTGAGGCTACGGGATGTCCGAGCTCACGTCGGGCGCGTGTCTGGCTGACAACCAGAGCCGAACCAAGTTTGGCAGTTGCGGCAAAGCCGCTCCGGGCCTCGAGCTGAAGGTTAGCCTATGCTCTCCCGCCTTTCCCTAGGCTGATGAGGCTGACGGTGCGATAAAGAAGGACTCCGCCGCGCTTTATACATAGCGAACGCGAAAAGAGACAGGAGAGAAACTGACGAATTCGATCAGGATCGCGCGGGAAGTCAAACTCACAAGGAGTGGTTGCAACGTTGCAGAGAAATTGGAATACGAGACACATGTTCTAAGCTACTATCGAGCATGCTGATTCTGAATCTGCAATAAAAAGTTTTGGGTTCAGGCTACTTTTCGAGAAATTAATGATTGAAATTTGCATAGGGAGCGCCTCTTTCTGCCTCTCTCTCCTTCATCTTCCTCTCGCTTCCCCTAATTCGTGCTAGTATGGCATGGTGGATGGCTGCTGTGGCTAACAAACTTTTGCCCTGGGTTCGAAACCTCCAACCTGGAATTCGCTTTTGCAATTTTTATCCTCTCTTTTCGTCATGTTTCATAATGTCCTATTGCGTATAGTAATTTCGAAAAGTAGTTACGCACGAGATGGAAATCGTCAAAAATATCACAACACAATAGATGTATAGTCATGTTACAACTTCCATAACAAAACCACTTTATTTTAGTAGTTTTCTATGTTCTTAGTTCATATTTACATTAGGAAAATCAGCAAAAGCGAATTGCCGGTTGGAGGTTTCGAACCAAGGGCAAAAGCTTCCGGCTACAGCAACTATCCACTATGCCATCCTAGCACGGATAAGGGAAAGCGAGAGAAGATGAAGGAGAGAGAGGGCGGAAAGAGGCGCTCCCTATGCAAATTTCAATCATTAATTTCTCGAAAAGTAGCCTGAACCCAAAACTTTTTATTGCAGATTCGGAATCAGCATGCTCGATAGTACCTTAGAACACATGTCTCGTATTCCAATTTCTCTGCAACGTTGCAACCACTCCTTGTCGGTTCTTCCTTAAGATAGTCGATCCCGAAACGGGAGTCGAACGGGAGGAGGGACAGGCGGGAGAGCTGTGCGTGAGGGGGCCGACGGTGATGAAGGGCTACCTAGGCAGGGACGAGGCGACGAGGGAGTGTGTGAGGGATGGATGGATGCACACTGGTGAGGAGAGTTTGGGGTCTTGTCGTATTCCTCAGAGGGGGGGGGTGAAAGATTTTTAAAGCCCAACGGATTCTACAGTGTATGCTCATTAATAATGCTAAAATTGTCGGGATAAGATATATATAGTGGAGTAAAAAGATCCGTCGGAAAATCATTCCGAATACAAGGCGAGAGAGTGTGAAAAAGTGAGAGAATTAGGGGATGCTTCATTTGAGAACATTCGCTTGATAACTTATCGGTTGATAACCGCACCCAGGAGAACCGACGGATGGGAATGATTCCCTTAAGAACTGGACGGATGAGAACCGCACGTATGAGAACCAACAATAGGAAAAGTAGGTTAGTAGAGTAGATTGGCAGCATCATTTCTCTCTTCTTCCACTGCGTACGTCTGTCTCTCTTCGTCTTCGTCCTACCAAAATGCATCCCAATGCATGTATGGTATTCTTATGAGCCTAAGGTAAGGTAAAGATGTATTTACCTACTCCTTTTCTCCGTTGTCTCCGTGCAACACATATGATGTAACTTTTGTAGCGCGAATACCCAGCAGACTGCAGCAGACTGGGTGCTACACCCGTACACACAGTGTGCTGGCATACCAAGATGTGTGTTGGAAATTCTGCACATTATGTGTTACCCCTTTGCACTTATTCTGCTACCCCCCTCTTTCTTTTCCTTTTATACATGCTCCTTGTCAAAGTGCGGCAGACGACGATAGTTTATTAACCTGCATTGCAAATTACAATATTGGCCTACGGAATAATAGCGAAAAAGAGAAGTTCATCATCTAATCTAAGCAGACCTTGTTTCGTGCCAAAACACAACGCAGAGCAAAGAATAATAACAGCAAGTGGCTTACCTCCCCGTCCTGATCTCCAAGTTGTTTGTTAGTCTCCGAATTCGTGAAAATAATAGAAATCTTCATTATAAACACTGCTGGACACATGACAATAGATAACTTCCAGCTTAGGGCCTGCAGACGGGTATGTAAATAAAATTTAGCGAGCGATAATGTGATCTTACCTGCGGACGTTTTGGAGTATCCTCCTCTTCTCTCTTGCAGAGTATTGAACCTAAATTAAGGCGAATCAGATAAACAATAACGGCGAACGCGAAAGAATAGAAATTACATAAAAAAATAAAATAAAAGGCGCGCGAGCAGCACTTGCCGCCCTGCCGCACACTGTGTGTTGAGCACTTGCAGTATATGTGCTACGAGTATCTCCGCATTATACTATGCGGATCCCAGCAAAATGTATGTTGCAAACTTCAATTTGAGTTACACGGAAACAACGGAGTTCTTATTCGGGAGACTTACCTTGTCTAAAACTTTTCAGTTGTTATATTTGCGTTCAACTTCACCGAATATTTGCTACAAGCGAAGAACCTCACTAAGAACCTCACTACCACAAGCAAAACCTTCGCTGTTGCCCAACTTTGTCCATCTAGACCACCGTTGATTGAGCAAACACAGTGGACTACCGTACCAGATAAAAAAGAAATAAAGCACACATACTTGTATTTATGCACTCTAATGTGAAATTTGGAAATTTCAAATTGACAAGCCAGATTTGACTTTGTATGCGTCAAATTTACTATCTTTTGGTTCTCATGCGATTGGTTCTCAAACGTGCGGTTCTCATCCGTCCAGTTCTCATGGGAATCATTCTCATCCGACGGTTATCATGTGATCGGTTATCAAGTGGCAGTTCTCAAGCAAGGCATGCCCCTAGGTGACCTCGCGTACATCGACAGCGACGGTGACGTCTTCATCGTCGATCGGCTAAAGGAACTCATCAAAGTCAAGGTGACGTCCATACTCTTTGCTCTGATAGATATACTTTTGCTTTTGTTCTTCACGTTTCAACACGGAAAATATAACTTGATATTACGGTGTGTTGAAAGTGCTTGTATCCGTATTACCTTGAAGGGTCTCCAAGTAGCTCCGGCGGAACTAGAGGACCTTCTCCTCTCGCATCCCCACGTGGCCGATGCTGCTGTAGTTGGAGTGCCTGACGCGGCATCCGGGGAACTTCCGAAGGTACTTGAAAAGTAATTATGCAAAAGAAATGTAAAAAATAGATAGTGTTGACTGTTAAGTTGGGATTGGTCGAGAAACTAAGGGCTTGTGGTAGTTAGGAAAGGTGTGAAAACCATACTTTTGAACGAAACAGTAGAAACAATCCTTGATTAAAATTATTAAAATTTATTTCTAAGAAATCATTCAGGCTTTCATCATAAAGAAACACGACAGTCTGACGGCTGAAGAATTATTTAATTACGTGAAGGGTCAGTTTTGCATACTGTGTACGATTGTAATGAGATACTCTTCAATTTTTCCTATTGTTAAAGATAAGCGTTCGATACATCTACGATATTTCAGACAGAGTCGCGCACTATAAGCAACTGAAGGGTGGAATCGAATTCATCGAACATATCCCAAAGAGCCCGAGTGGAAAGATCCTAAGAAAAATTTTGAGAGAAAAGCTTACTTCGAAAATTTGAGTTTAAATGTACTAGCAGTTGCCCAATCATTGTTCTGTTCATGATTATCTTATTATATTTTTCCAATATTTGTATTTCTTTTTCGAAAAATTACCACGACATTCATGAAAATATATCGGAACTCAGGGCAGCAACAACGCCCCCCCCCTGCCGCGCACCCCTATCCCGCGCATACTCCCGTCCAATCACAATTCGAAATCCAGGCACACCTCTCTTCCCGGACCCCCGATTCCCCTTCTCCCCCGGACTGCTCCCTACCTCTTCACCCCTCCATATATTCGCTTTCCCCAACAATACTATTACAATTTCCACGAAAGTTTACAAAAAGTACGCAAACGATAGCGAACTGTCTATGCAAATATGCGCGCTGATCTACCTCTCCGGCTCCAATTTTCTTGCGATTCTGTTAATTTCTGCCATGGTAACACGTAAGGAGTCAATTGGACAGCGTAATCCGCGGGAATAGTTTGTTATTTCAATCAAGAGTATTAAATCGTTCCGTTTCTGAGGACAACTACCGTGGAACCTGTAATATTAGAATAGTAACTAGAAACGTGAGCCAAGCAACAACGAAGTTTCACGTTTTCTACATTTTGGTCGAAACTCAAGACACTGAGAGCTGTGTCGAATGGTGTCGGAAAAGCATATGTTCAAAAAGTTGTCGAAGGGCCTTTAACGTTCCGTTAGTAAACCGACCGCTATTTCTCTCTCTCTTTCCCTCTCATTTCTCAATCTTGCCAGACTACTTTTTTGCCTAAACGATGAATAGTCAATTCTTAGACAGCTTTCTGTAGACTAGTCTGTTCAGATCTCCGACTTTAAACTTCTCGCTACTAACAAGCAAGATTTCTTCGCAGTATAGTATAATATCGTACACCTCGAAAACTGGTTTCGTTTTTCGGAACAATACTGTACAATTCGGAACAATTCGGAACAATAGGAAAATGGAAGAGTTGAAGCCCGTTCTTCTCGGATTTGGCTTTCTCAATTACGATTAGGGTACCGAGTTTGGAAAACCGACGAAATTCGGCCTGCAAAGGTGTTTTCCAGCCATCTGGGCACTT
>LS834145.1:16765-52676 GCA_900490955.1 Micoletzkya japonica
ATGCTCGCTATCACATCTTCCCATTCAGTATCGGTTTAGATGGGCTGACAGCATGAAAGCAGAAGGTGTCAACTTCAACCATCCTTTCCTACAAGTTTGTCCCTTTCCTTTGTTTACATTTACGATCTGCGACGAAGCAGAGTTCTTGGATATTGTGAAATAGGTGAATACTTTCAGGCCTTATGTATGTTCTTCGGTGAATTCTTGTGTCTTGTCGTGTTCTTCTTCCTTTTCGCCGTTCGCAAGTACAAGTGGCATCGGGAGAATATCGAGGGTTCGTCACTTTATTGATATTTAGCTAATTGAATTGGATGAGTCACTGATTGAAGTGCTTCTGTTTCTAATACAGTAGCTCATTGTTTATGGAATGTGATGTATGATAGAGAATGCTTGAATATTGTAGGGGAGGGTGGATCCATCCGTGAATTGAATGACTTCGAAGCGGAAGAACCGTCTCTTCCCTCGTTCAATCCTCTCATCTTCGTATTCCCTGCCTGTTGTGATATCCTGGCCACTTCCATCATGTACATCGGACTCAATCTCACAACTGCTTCTTCATTCCAAATGCTGAGAGGTTTCCATCTTTTAAGATCTTCATCATCTTTTAAGTCTCCAAATTACGGGTATTAGTGAGGCTGCGCTGTATGAACACATGCCCCAAATTTTAGCCGATTTTAAAATCTTGACTTTCGATCTCATCCGAGAGAGTGGGACCATTTCTCAAAAAATGTCTCTTAAGATCATTGTTCATACTAATAAGCAGCTCTTCAAGTATTCTCGGGAGTCAAGTCTCGCTATTCGAGTGTTCCCATTTGAGGTGCGGTCATTCTTTTCACTGGTCTTCTAGCCGTTGCCTTCCTTGGATACAATCTACAGAAGGCAAGTCATTGTCGTTTGTTTCGATTCAGTCTTGGGAGTCTTTCTTCTTCATAACTTAATTAAAAAAGTCAAAATGGAGAGTATTATAGTATCGAAACTCCACCAAGATTAATTTTTTTTCGCTTAAGGTTTGTTCAATGACCGGAAAACGTATGAAAACGGGCTTCGCACCTTTAAAAGCGTCACCCCTTCAAAATTGCCGAAAAGCTAAAATTTCCTGTTTCAGCATACTGTAACAGGAAATTTTAGCTACCGTATACTCGGCTACCCACCATAAAAATGGGCGCGTTCGTAACGACTAGTTTTTATCGCAGATTGAATTGCACAAGCGCGAACTGAAGTGTGCTGCTTAAAAACATTTTGTTGTTTTTTTTAATCTTCCCATATACACGGTCCTGCGGATACAATATCCTGCGGACTTATAAACTGCCATAATTGCAGTTCAAATGGCTGGGAATGTTGTTCGTGTGTGCTGGACTGGGAGTGGTGGGAGTGGCTGATATCATGTTCGACGAGAATCCTCACGATGACACGAATGCCATCATCACGGGAGATCTACTCATTATCATGGCACAGATTATCGTCGCTTGTCAGATGGTCTATGAACAGAAGTGAGTGCATTTGATATGGAGAAGACAGACAGTGGTCAGGGGAAGGGGAAGGGTGCAGAGGACGCATTTTTCATTGGTGTGTACGATTCTCGTGCATATTATTGACGAAAACGTTCCATCAGTAAACTCATTCCTACTTTGTATGCACTCTCTTCATACTGCTCCGCTCTCTCGTCGGAAGTAGGAGTGAGACGACTGACGGAACATTTTCCCTCAACCATATCTTAGATGCGCTCTTTTGTTTTTACTCGGTCCATTTTCCAGAGCCTACTTTGTTCGTAGACAATTTCTGCTTTGAGATACGTGCAGCAGTATAATGTCCCTCCTCTTTTCGCAGTTGGACTCGAGGGATTGTTCGGTTTGTCTTTATTCATGCTTCCTATTCAATTCCAAGTATACTGTATCACGCATGCTTATAACTTTCCGAAACCACAGTAATCTAGCTTACTCTTAAACGGGATCCACTAACAACCCTAGATGTAATAGGAGTACGGTATTTCAGGAATGTCGATCCTGGGAGTTCTCCTCTTCCCAATGTACTACATCCACGTTCCTCGCACCTTCTCAACCAATCCCGAGGGACGACTAGAGGACGTCTTCTTCGCCATTAAAGAGATCTCAGATACGCCCGGAATAGCCCTTGCCCTATCTGGAACCATTGTCAGGTCAGAACGAGTCCATTCCTTTTATTCCCTTCAATTTCTATCATACCCCTTCCCCCCTAATCCCCCCTCTTCCCTTCAGTATCGCTTTCTTCAACTTCGCTGGTGTCACAGTCACAAAGGAACTCTCGGCCACGACTCGAATGGTCTTGGATTCAGTGAGAACCCTCATCATCTGGATAGTCTCCATTCCCCTCTTCCACGAGAAGTTCATTCCAGTCCAAGTGAGTCCCTGCCTCCCCTTATCCCCCCCTCCATTCCCCCATTCCCTTCAGTTGATCGGATTCGGTCTGCTCATCGTGGGAATGTTCATCTACAACGACCTTCTCATCGGTCCGTGGTTCCGTTCCTCTATTCTGCCCTCAATGGGTCCCTCCAACCCCTGTACAACCTGTTGTTTCTCTCTGTGTGGAACTGATCCGATCGATGACCACGAACCCCTCGTTAACGAGGATGATTAACTCATTCCCCCCTCGTCTCCCCCCTCATCCCTACTCCCCCCTCACCCCTACTCCCCCACTTTCCACTACTATTCCCCTACCTCCCTCGCCGATCCCTCGATTGCTGGTCCCCTCTTAGTCCATTCCCAATATCAAATGACCGATAGCTGCAATTCTCCTCGAGTTCAATACTTCTTCGTGTACTTCCCCATCGGGACTAATTTTCAACTTTGCTTCACATGTCAATCTCATGTATTTTGTGCTACACAACCCGTTTTACACCATTTTCTCATTTATCTACTTTATTATTTAAAAAAAAATGTTTATTTGCTATATCACGGTTTTATATTAGGGTAGTTTGTGATAAATATAATGTGGAAACGTGAAGAGAATGCATTGAAAAGAGGGGTATAGGCGACCTGTTGCTTACTTCTGATTGCTTATTTATTGTAGGGAGAGCGAGAGAAGTGTTGTAGAATGAGCAATGCTGCTCTATCGGCGTTGCGGTATCAAGGGTTACAGTCTCTCGTTGGATCAATATGGAAGGGAAAACCACAAGTAGGAGGGTACGGTAGAATGGGTTACTGTAGTCCCTTTAGAAACTGGTTATCGACTACTCGTCGCCAAATATCGCGAAGAGGTTTCACATTGGAAATCTGCGATCGACACTTATCGGAAGATACGTCGCCAAGGTTTTGCTTATCGTAATAAGGTGGATATGGTAGTTGAAGGTAAACAGTACTCTCGGTCACTCCGTTCATTCTGTCAACTTTCTCGGCGATTGGGGACGGCACATCGCACTCATTATTGCATACTGGCCTAAGGTGAGGATTACGGTACCCGTATTACAGTATTCAGAGAGGATAACCTCGAGTTAAGGTTCGACCCTCTGAGACCTATTGGAAGAGTTTGAGTGATGGAGAGAAGGTGAAGCTACTCACGGAATGCTACGTGGTCGGAAACAGAAATATGGAGACGGACGAGGAGTTCAGGTAGGGGTACGGTAGTTGAATGGGTTACATTAGTTGAATGGGTTACGATAGGGGTGCGGTAGTTGAATGGGTTACGGTTGGGGTACCGTAGTTGAATGGGTTACGATAGAAGTTAGCTGGTGGATTACGGTAGAAGGATATTTGAAGGAACGAAGTGCGATTGTTACATGAGAATATGGAGAAGGTCCTTGTGGAGAAGGGAAAAGATTCGGAAGAGTTGAGGGAATGGAAGGATATTCTCGATGTATCCATGAGCCATCTCAAACACTTCTACCAACTATTCCACTGCCAATTCGACTTGTATGTCCTCTTCATTACTGTACTTCATTGGTATACGGTAGCTCTCAGATGGATACTCGAATCAGATGAAGTAATTCGAGCACGAAGAATGATCGATCGATTATTGGAAGAGGGGCAATTGAGTAGGACGGAGGAAGGGATAGTAATGTATACTGGGGACGAAGACTTCCCTTTTGTGAGAATGGCTAGAAGTGACAGTACTACACTCTATCTCACGAGGTATACGGTTGTCCCTTGTATCGCGAACTGACTATTGCAGAGACGTCGCTTCTTTGCTGTACAGAGATGAGTATCTGCACGCTGACAAGTGAGTTGACTCATTCCGTATCTCATACTAAGCTACCGTACTCCCCGTAATATTATTAATCCTTAACCCATAGACCATAAGTCCTACTTTTTCATTTTACATTTATACAAACTACCAACTTCGTTTCAGATACTTATACGTAGTAGAACGAGCTCAACGGTGTCATTTTGCATTGCTGAAGCAAGTTATGGAATTGATTGGAAGGGAAGATTTAGCTGATAAAGTGGAGCATATACGATATGGAAGAGTTAAGGGATTGTCTACGAGGTAGAGGGGGGGGGGGAGAAGTGTTGGATGACATTGAATAGTTTAGGACGGGAAGGACAGAATCGGTGACTGAGATATTAGAGAGCGGAAGGGAAGAGGCTGCCAAGTGGATGAGGGAGTCTCCTACACGGAAAACGCTCTCTCGTGGTACGGTAGGAGGGACTGAGTGATCTTACATCTTTGTTATTTAGAAGAGGAAGAGAGTACAGCATCTTCCCTCGCCCTGTCTACTCTCGTTGTGTCTGAGTTGAAACGAGCACGAAACAGTGACTACGAGTTCAGGTCTCTTATCTCTCCTCCACCCCCTCCCCCATCCCTTCACTCTTCTCCTTTACCCGTTCCTCTCAGTTGGCGTCGTGCATTCGATTCTTCCTTATCCAATAATGCACTCTTCATCCACACTAAGTACTCGCGACTCTGCTCGATCGAACAACACAACTCTTCGCTGTTACAAGCAGCTCAGAGTTAGTTCATTCCAGGGGTTGTGGTAGCTTGGTCGTAAACACAAAGATTACGGTAATTTATTGGTTGATGAGCAGATGAATGGACCACTATAGCTTGCTGGTAGAAACATTTTGGTAAAGGGATTACGGTAGTTGGTGATGTCTATGCATGGGTTACGGTAGTTTATGTTAGACTCTGGATTAATTTATGTTAGACTCTGGATAAATTTATAACGTATGATTGGTTTATTGCAGACAGCGAATTGACGGAAGAAGCGGAAGCATCACCCCTTGTAGAGGCACTTGAGCAACTTCCATTGAGAGTGATCGAAAGTGCCGAGAGGGGAGAGAGTCACGAACTAATTGCTGCTTTGTTATGCATTGGAAGGGAAAGCGGAAGAGTTGCCAGTAGACTAAGGGTGAAAGGAGTCGATGAGGACACTGCCAAGAGGAGACTCGCTCTCTTCACGTTGACTAGACACACTATCGAACAGACTCTTGCACTCATCGGAATCGATCCCATTCATAGGATGTAGAGATAAAGGATTACGCACTCATTCTATGTTTTGTCACTCTCACGAACGGTTGCATGAAGGGACTGAGGAAAGTAGTGAGGGAACTCTCATCCAGAAGATACTTGAACACCGGAGAAATACGGTAGGAACTATCGCAAACTGAGTACCGTAACCCTTAAGAGAACGACGAATATTCTCGAGGAAGATACTTCCATGGGGAATAAAGGGAGATGCTGAAGCGAGAATTGTTGTTGTATCACTTCTTCCAACGGAGAGGAAACTACTTTACGACCAGCTAAGGAGAAAGAGTGGGTTACTGTCATTGGGGTCTTTCTTACGGTAGTATACGGTAATGCAACGGAGAAAGCTAGGGATCGAAAGAAGAGAGATGCAGAGATAGTGTGGAATATGGAAAGAAAGACATAGAGGGAGATAGATATAGCACATGTATTGAGACTCGGATTACGGTAGTTTCAGTGGCATCTCAATACTCGGAGACTGTTCGAGTGCCGGCGAAAGTAGCACACGAAGATCTCGTCGACCTTTGGTAAATATCACTCTGCTAGTGCACTCTCTTCGCATGGCACACTACCATCGATTACTGTAACAACCTCTTCCTTGCAGGTACGTATACTTCGTACCTTCGTTCACCATAGGTTGCATATCAACTGCCACCCTTATCTTCGCAGGAGAGGGAATCGATCGGTTAGTCTACAGTACTCTCTCTACCTACCGTACCCTCCCCTAACCCTTACAGTACCCTCGGCCACACCTTCGGTCTGTCTATACTCGGATCTGCCGCAATGGCGAATGTCCTCTCAAATGTCCTCTATCTCCTCCTTCCCAAATACATGGAGCCGATGATTGCCTACTTTGGGATACGGTAAAAACACACCTAGAGTGGATACAGTAGGTAGACACGGCACATTGCGCATAGGAGACCTGTTCTGTCAATCGATCAATGGCAATGCACAAGTACAGTGTTCATCGTTAACCTAGCCAAAGGTGAGATAGGAATACGGTATGTATGGATTACAGTAGTTGTAGTATCTGGAGTGGTACTTGGCTGTATATGTGGAATGTTTCCCCTCTTGATCATGGAGACCCCCCATCGAATAGACAAAGAAGAAGACGATTCTGTAGTGTCTCCCGTTGAGTGCTCAGAGTAAGTTGCGTTTATTACTCAATCGACGGCAATTGACAGCACTCATACTATGGACTCGTACATAGCGAATGAGAAGAGGAATTGGGATGGAAATGAGGGGGACAAGACAGAAGACAAGAAGTGGAATAGGAAAGAGAAGAAGGGGGACAGTGCTTAGATGACACGAAGAATTACCCTGAGATTACATGAATAAATACACCCGGATTAACTAGAGAATGACACGAAAGGGGAATATATTAGTACGGTAGTGCAGTCATTCCGATCTGTCGAATCTAATGGACGGCACGTGCGGTCTCTGTCTGTTCTCTCCCAATGCCAGTGCAAGTACCAGTCTGTCTAATCTCGTCCCAACCCGAGTCGCCTGTTCACCAGATCCACGTGTCTCGTACACTACCAATCCGTTTCCTGAGATACTTCGTATACGGTATTACAGTATGCGTACTGTTCAGTCAATTACACTTCTAACTAGCTGTGGAAGGTCGTTAGCATTTCTCTGAATCTCATCCGAAAAGTTTCTATGAGAACTAGACTACTAAATGATTCAATGAGAATATGGCATTTATCTACCATGTGAAATATTTTTGACCTCTTACAATATTGTCTTGCTTCACAACGATTATTGTAGATACGCTCACCGGAGTTACAGTATCTCACAGTAGACGATGGATATTTGCTTGTTTTTGAGGGTTCACGCACGTCAAATATCGACTTTCCCTTATTGAGTGTTCTCGTAATCTCTTTACGTATCTTGACATTGCAGATGTAGTATATGGGAAGGCGAAGGGCACTAAACATATTACAGATTCCATGGGAGTTGTCCTCAAAAACGGAACGATTTAATATTTTTGATTGAAATAACAAACTATTCCCGCTGATTACGCTGTCCAATTGACTCCTTACGTGCTACTATGGCAGAAATTAATAGAATCTCAAGAAAATTGGAGCCGGAGAGGTAGATCAGCGCGAGTATTTGCATAGACAGTTCGGAATCGTTTGCGTACTTTTTGTCAACTTTCGAGGAACTTGTAATAACTGAGGATGGTTTATGAGAGTCACGAGAGTCTCTTCAAGGGAATAGACTTATATGAGGGAATTGTATTGAATTGAGACTGAGGAAAAGAGACGAACCTCGAGACAACTGTGAAGAAGTTAACGAGATCGGACGAAGCAGTGTAGAAGGGACGAATGTCTTCATGGAGAAGAGATTCCTGAAGGGGGGTCGGGTAGGGGGATAGGGGAGAGGGGAGAGGGGAGAGGGATTGAGGGGAGGCAACCACAACACAATCCACTATGGGACATCATTGTGTGACTCTTCTAGGTAGTGAAACGATGTGCCGTTGCAATAAGCATTCTCATTCGCGTAAGAGCTTTCAAATGAACAATTTGTGACTTACTCTGTCGATGAATTCCCACATATTGAGAACGACATTAAGTAGATTAGATGCCAGATAGGTGCACGTCACACATATAAGGGACAAGGTGGCAGACCTCACGTTCCGCTGCAATTGCAATTACAGTTCTTATGAGATTCTTCTGTGCAAATAGGGAAGACGAAGGGAAAGAGAAGCTCATTTCCGTAGCATAAGAAATATGCAATATGAAGGAAAGGGATGAATATTGGAGAGCGGGGGGGGGGCTCAAGGGGGGATAAATACCCTGTGAGTGGAGGTGCCGAATCGAAAGAGTTTCGCTGCCAAATGCTGACGGTGCAATCGACGGATTATGGCTATATTGAGACAGAGGAGGAGCATGAAGGGAAGGAAGACTGTCACTATGTTACGGAACCAGAACTGAAGGGGGAGATTAGGGGGGAGGGGGGAGGGGGCTACCTTGTACAGAGTGTTGTAGGGCTCTTCCGCACTGAACTCCGCTATCCCCGCCGTCCACTGGGTCACTCCCGTACAATTCTCATTGGCAAACACCTCAAAAACTCATCTATTGAGAGATTCGAAGACTGGGATGGGGTATGAAGAGGAAGAGGAAGTGACTCAATCTCACAGGGGTCATTCCTCCGTTAAGAGGGAGTGTACCTAGATACTCTATGCATGCTCTATAGACACTAACTCTATGAGTCGCTCACTCATAGAGTTAGTGTCTATAGTTAGTGTCAGTCTCTCAGTATTTTTTGACTTCTCGCGATCGTCGAGAAAGCAAAACAAAGTGAGGGGGAGAGTGCGAAAAAACTTGCCTTCACTTCAAAAAGAAGAGGGAATTTGCCGACAAAAGCAATGGAGATAGCAGTGAAGATGAGCCAGATTCTATTGCAAGTTGTGAACTCACGGCGAATCTTCGAGATCGTCACGTATCTACAAGGCTCTTCTTAGTTGTTGTCTATTATTCAGAGTACTCTTCATAATGTATAATCACTTGAGTACCCCTCACGTGTGATAGATAGACTCGCAAACCATATGCCCATCCATTCCCCCCTCTCCCCTCCGTAATCCCTCATTTCCCTCGCTTTGTGTCCCCTAATATCTCCTCGAATCCCTCAAGAAGCATTACCGTTCCGCAGCCGCGGATACAATAAGAAAGGCTGAGGAAGTAATGGCGAGGTGGGAACAGCAGAGGGTCACTGGCATGTACGTCCACCAGGCAGAAGAGAGAAGGACCGAGTTATACTCATCCATAAGGAGGTTCACGAGGAACAGAAGGACATACGCTCCTGAAGGGAATGAGCTATTAGGGGGGACAGGGGAGGGGAAGGGGGGAAGTACCCGAAAGGAAGATGTCGGCTACTGAGAGAGACATAAGGTACACGAAGGGAGAGTTGAGACGATGAGTACGGGACAGAACTACGAAGAGAAGGACATTCGAGAGAACCGAGAACACTGCGATGATCGACCCCACTCCCACCTGGAAAGATAGGGTACGGTAGGGGATCGGAGGGATACTGTAAGGGAGAGGAGGGTATGGTAAGACGAGGAAGGAATGAGAAGGCACTCACTAGGTACAGTCTCCATCTCTCTGGAGCTATTACTGTGCAGAGGTCCTCTTCGTAGTCTTCACTATCTTCATACGATGAATCCATTTGAAGGAAGAAGAAGAGAGAAGAAGACTACTAATGAGGACTGACGGAAGGGGCGGGTCGGAAGGAGCAGAAGAGAGGGTTAGGAGGAAGGGGAGGGGAGGGGGAGGGAGAGAAATAAGACGAAGGAGAAGAGAATGACAAGGGGGAAGGAATGATAAGGGAGGAATGGGGAACGAGGATACGATAATGAGGATACGGTAATGAGGAAGAAGTCGAGTTGGCACACATACGAACCAGTTTATTCCTTGAGACCGAAAGAGGTTAAATAAATAAATAGAAAGAGTAAAAGTAGAAGGGAAGGTAGATGGTTGAGTGGGGGGTTACTGTAAACTACAGGGGTTACTGTAGATGGCTACAGTTCAGAGTGGACTTGCACATTCTTAGCTGGGTCTTCACAAGCAGCTGCAGTTCGGTAGACCATTCGGTACTCGCATCTACAATCATACCGTACTCCTTCCCATACAGTATCCCAATCTCCACAGTATCCCTCAACACGTCGATCTACAGTACCCCCATCTACCGTACCTTCCAGGTTCGTCCACTTCGACGAGACTCTCTTCGTCTCCGCACTCAACTTGGACTACCGTACTCCTCGCAGGTCCATTCCAACAAGTCTGTCCATCATTGAACAGCATCTCCGTGTATCGATTTCTCCATTCCTTCCAAGTACTGTAATTTTCTCTCCTTTCCCTCGTTCAATCCCTTATTTCTCACCCCAAATTCGTCTCTCCATGTCCATTTTTGTCCTTTTGCGTGCATCTATCGAATGGACACAACTTGTATGTATACTCTCCAACATTCGCCTCGACACATTTTCCCTGAATCAAGATGGTTCCATCTCTCTCGGATTACGGTACCTTCAGAGATGCCCATGCGAAGTCCTCTCCAAAGTCGAGAGTACCGAACACTTCGGCATCTCTGTAATCGATATTCCGCCCCCTACCGTATCACCATTCCCTACCGTATCTTGTTGTCAATATCACTGATCTGTCGTTTGATCTCGTCAACTTTCTGTCGTGCAGCGTTGGTCTCTGCAGGGGTATCACTATTTACTCATGTCAGAGGGATTCTCACCTTCTCCCAACTTCTTCTCTTCGTCGGAAATCGGAGGCAGGTCAATGTTTTCGTCCAATTCGTCGACGACTTCGTTCAATTCCTCCTCATCTGAACCCTCTGATTCCCCACCTTTCCCTCGGTACCCTCTCCCCCCACTCTTACCAATATCTTCGTCTTCGTCCCCGTCATGCTTCTCTATCTTCGTATCCTCCCCTTCTCCCTCCTTTTCCTTCCCTTCTTTCGCTTCTTTTTCCCTCTTCTCTGCCTCGATCTTCTCCCTTTTCAACTGAAACAACTAGCATATCTCCCAGCAACGTGCATTCCCTTCACAAACCCTTCTCAGGTTGTAGAATGAGTGAGTCTCGAAGTGCTCAATATCAGCTTCTCCTTCTTCGTTCAAGTAAATCTGAACATCCTTACTTCATTCCCAATTCACAATAACTGTGCACTTGGAAATGTATTCCTCTTGGTGCATGGTATGCATATGCATTAGTTGCAGTTTTTTGTCTGGGCTAGTTATTTGCTTAGGTAGTCTATACCCCTCAACCCCTCCCCCAAACCCCTTACGCGTACAGCGTAGATAAAATTAAATTAAACTGTAGATCACCTTAATTTCATCTTCTTCGATTTCTCCGTTTCCATTTGCATCTATGTAGAGAGTAGCCTTCAGTTCGTCTTTCGTGATCCTAACAAATGGAAATTGATCGATACAGAGTGAATGACTACGCACTTTCCATTCTTGTCCACATCGATACTCTCGAATAGAATAGTGGCGACTTCTCTCTTCTTCGCAGCTCTGAGTTCTGTAATAGGTGCATCCATTGCCCCTTCTCCCTCTTCTAACCCATCCCTCACCTCCAGTCTTCTTCTCCCTTTCATTCTTCAATTCCCTCTCCTTATCTTCTGCTGTATTCAACAATTCTTCAGCTTCAGTCCTACTCGGTTCCAGTTTCTCCTTTTCCTCTTTCAAAGTCACAAGACTCGCCTCCTGGATCAGTCCCCTCTTCCAATTCAAAGGGGTTGGTCATACCATTTCCTTCTTCATAACCAATCCTTCCTTCGATAATTCCTTTCTCTTCTCCCATCCCGCTTTCTGTCGAATTAGTCGTTGCTCCTTCGCCAAACGTGCACTTCTGCAATGATCAATCAATCGATTAGTAAGTACCGTACTCTGGTCAGCACTGTAACCTACTCTACCGTACCTTCCGATCTCTTCACAAGTATTCTCGCATTTGACAGATCCATCGTACTCGTCCGATCCATCACAACAATCTCGAATGGTTCATTTCTTCACATATCCAATACAGTACTCACCACAAAGTTGGTCATTGACCCGTGAAGAAATGAGCATTTGTGGTTCGTGAAGCTTATTCGCGCAGTAGAAGTAACTATTGGAACAAGCAGAAGTACCTAAAAGACCCTCGTGAATTTGTATCCTCCTAACAATCGTAATCATGTCCTGTCCTCCCATTCCTCCCCTCACCGGGTTCATCACTTCCATCCTGACAGTCACAGTAATCATCGTTAACTTGTTCATACGGAATGCGTCTCGTTCCATCGAGACATTGGAATTCCTTGGCACGAGCATAGAAGGCCGATCCTGAAGGGGGGTTATATTGGGGGAGGAAGGGGTGAAACATACTTGAGGGAGGAACTCCTCTCACAGGACTTGATCCATCGATCACCATAAGGCATGAGAATAATAAGAGAAAGACTTCCCACATCATGCCCGATCTCTCAATTCGATTATTTAGTCTTCTACTTCCAATAGAGGACAACACCATAAAGCGCAAGAATGTACGAGAAATGACTACCGCTAATGTAAGGAACAATGTACGGAATGAGATAAGACGTTATTAATATTTGTATGATGCCTATCCCGCTCATTTTCCTCATTTTGTTACCAAGCACTAATTATTCAACCCAGAGGCAATGCTCGCAAAATACAAAAGGAACCGGTCGCTATTCTAAGGTACACAGTACCTTAGAATCTAAGGTACACAGTACCACAGTACCTTTTGACATCCAAAAGTTTAAATTCACGACGTTTTACCAGTCCGCGTTCCGAAATTGCGAATGTCTCTGCGTCTCTCCAATTTCCATGCTCTCTAGCCTCCACTCTCTTAATTTGCAAACGAATCTATTCTACGCAGCAAAACGTTGTGAAATTTACCACTTGAGACATTTTTTTCAAGATTATTTATTCTACTGCAGATTTGAAGATAACCGAAACATAAATATATAAAAATATTTTAATATTTTAAAACACTTTTACCCCCGAGTTGGTAGTTGGTAGTTAACGAGTTCTAACGTGGCACTGTCGTACCCGTGTCCGTGTTTTGGTGAAAATGTCGTCGTGTCATGCGTGCGCTTACAGTAACTAACCAGTAGACCGTACGTTATTATTAGTTTATCTAGCCAAAGAGTAGTTTCGCTATTTCTTTTAGCTGCTTTATGTTTTCATTATGTTTTTTAGTATTCGTAGATGTTCTGAACATGCCAAGCTTGCATTTTAATGCGTTCGTTATTTGTAATTTGAACTGCGGTCGACGTTTACTAATTCCTCAGTGCTGACGTTGTCTAACCGTAGCTCTCGTCCAAATTAGACGCATCCTTCATTGTAGAATGGACGTCCTCGGGACTCTTCTCCTCTTCCTTTTCCTCCTCGACTCTTCCTTAGCTGGCCGCGACTTCTACCAAATTCTCGGTGTTTCTCGAAATGCGAACGCTAATCAAATCAAGAAGGCCTATCGGAAGCTGGCTAAGGAATACCATCCCGATAGACATCCCGACGATGAAACTGCTCATGAGAAGTTTCAAGATTTGGGAGCAGCTTATGAGGTGAGTGGATGAAAGGGGATAGGGGATGATTACTTATTGAAGGTACTCAGTGACAAGGAGAAGAGGGATGTGTACGATAGACATGGTGAAGAAGGATTGTCGAAGATGGGAAATGGAGGAGGTGGAGGTGAGAGGGGCTTGGTATTGGGGAGGGAGAATCGAAGAGTAACTATGTTTCGCAGGTCATGACCCCTTCGCTTCGTTCTTCGGCGATTTCTTCGGCGGAGGAGGAAATGAACGAGAAGAAGGCATTCCCAAGGTTTGATTACATTAATACAGTACACTTTTGGTCAGAGTTGACAAAAAAGTGAATCTTTTGAAAATATAAGCAATGACGCAAATTACGACTAGGAATATTAATTAGTCGTAATTTGCGTCACATGGTTAAGCTTATTGGCTTGCTCACATAATGACTTTTTGCTGAATATTATCAAAGACAATCCATCTTTTCAAAAATAGTACTGTCCTTAAGAAAATTGAACGGAAATTTCTTGAGGTATAGTAATTCTTACAGTCCTAACAGTAAGGTTCATTTGAGAATGGAGAAAACGTTAATATTAGCAGTGATTGATGTTTCTGTGATTGAGTGATTGAAGCAATAAGACCCGCCCCACGCTTGCTGTCCTCGATAAAGCGACTAAACTGTAACTGTAAACTGATGTTTCTTAGTGGATAATGCACTGTTTATGGTTTAAGAGTCCATTGTCACTGCTTACGTAAGTTTGTTTGCAGGGAGCTGATGTCGTTGTTGATCTCTGGGTCTCGCTAGAAGAACTCTACACGGGGCACTTTGTGGAAATGAAGAGGAAGAAGGTATTTTACACTTTCTTTATGCATCTATCTAAATAATTTGGATATTAGTCTTTGATCTTTAATTTTTTTTCTCTTCAGGCTGTATACAAGCCGGCTTCGGGAACTCGACAATGCAATTGTAGGCACGAAATGAGAACTGAACAGATGGGCATGGGACGATTCCAGATGTATCAGGTCAATATTAGATAAATAGTCTTCTGAAATGTAATTGAGTTGGATAAGGAATATATTAGGTGCTTAATAATTGCCTTATTGGATAATAAATATATTTGTTTAGGTTAAAGTATGCGATGAATGTCCTAACGTCAAATTGGTACAGGAATCACGAACACTCGAGGTAAGGAAATAAGCTTTTCTTATGCCTCTAAAAGGCTATATGAGTAGTGTTGAAGACTGACGTAATAGAGTATATTGAGGTGGAAGTAGAATCGGGGGCTGATGACGGAGATGAGCAAGTTTTCATGGGAGAAGGAGAACCCCATGTTGATGGAGAACCGGGAAATCTACGGTTTAAAATCAGAACACAGAAACATCCGAGGTACGAAGGGACTGAATTGTGAAGGGAAGGGGTGATTGAGATTCGAGAGGAAGGGAAATGACTTGTACACCAATGTCACTATCTCACTGCAAGACGCTCTTGTGGGATTCTCAATGGAAATCGAACACTTGGATGGACACAAAGTGCAGGTTGTTAGAGAAAAGGTGAGCTTGCTTCATTGCATTTAAACTAGAACTCGCGAGTCGATGCCGTTAGTCTTAAGCTATAATATCTTTCCGGGGTTTTGTTTCACAGGATACTTATTATGAAGAGAAATTCTGATATTGTTGTGAAACGTAACCGGCGAAAATGGGCTACGGACATCGATTCGCTGGCTCTATTTCATATCTGTAGGGATTGTCTTAGTGAATTCATTACGATGGCTCATTTTAATACAGTACTTACTTCTTATTTTGATGTGGTCTTAAAATGTGATAGATTAATAATACAATGAGTAGGTGACCTGGCCGGGTGCCCGTATCAAGAAGAAGGACGAGGGAATGCCGAGCAAGACCGATTCCAATGAGAAAGGAGTACTGTACATCACCTTCGATATCGAATTCCCCAAGGGAGAATTGAGTCAGATACAGAAGGACGAACTAATGGCTATTCTACAACAACAAGGGGTCAATCCCAAAGTATACAACGGGTATCGACCTAATTAGACATTCCATTCCTGATTGTGTTATGATCGTTTAATAATATTTAGGGCACTTTTAACAGATATTGTTCCAAACGGGTTTCTCATTCCCCTCTCTTATACTCATTTAGTATTGCTAAAGTGCTACAGATTCAATGTAATAATTGTGTTATCCTTGTTGTGTTCTGTGATATTGCAAGGTTGTCCAAAGGATGCAATGCTTGCCCCCACTCACCTCTTTCCCCTTTGACGAGTGATCAAATGAAGATATTCTCACTTCCCAACTGTTTGTCCCTCTTCTGAATGTCATGTCGTTTACAGTACTTGAAGTCTCCGAGGAGTTATTATACGAAGAGAGTGTTCAGGAATGTCGGAGTGAATGTTATTGGTATACAATGAGTTGTTCATGTCTTCATGTGGGTGAGGGTCGTATCCGTAAGGAATTCTCCAAGTACGAAGCTCTTCTCTCCCATCTGGTCTTCCCCTCCGAACCTTCCCGAGCCTATAAGAAGGTGAGCCCGTGCCCCTTTATCTGGTCCAATCCCATACATTGAAAATGTACTAATTGTAAGCGCAGCGCATTTAGTTTGCAATAGTCTTAGGGTAACCAAACGCTACCGTAACGTACGTGAACCTTACGGTATGTCTCCTCTCGTGAACTACCGTATTCAGCATACCGTACTCTGGTGCAAGGAATGTGTTCTATCGGGTCAGAAGACTGATTCGAGTGTTCTCATTGCGGGATGTTTGGAATGCGCGACCTTCCGATGTCTCACTCATCTCCCTCCTCATTTGAGAGATGAAAAACATCCTTTCGGTTAGTCTTGAAGTGATGCGTTTCGTAGTGTTAACCTTGTTTCATGATAATTTAAAGTGAAATGTACTGGTATGTAACAGTAGCACGTGATAATCATGTGAGAAGTATGTAATCATGCAAGTAGAAAATAGCGTTATTTGAAGGAATGAGCTTGGAGACGGGCCATATCTACTGTCTGAAGTGCGGAGATTTCGTTTACGATCGATTACTCGAGGGAATACGAGTAGATGCTTTGAATAAGTTCAGGTATGAAGGAAACTGGCAGAGGGTACGGTGAATACAGTATGCATGTCAATGGGCCAAATATATTAACCACTTGGCGTTACCGTACCTTTCAGAACCAACTTGGGCCTATCTATGGTATCCTCGTGGAATCCAACGGATGAAGATCTGAAGAGACTGGCGAGGAGTCGATGTGTGGAGGGAGGGGGAAGTGAGTAAGCTTGTCGTGTTAGATGTTGTCCCAATCCATAACTAACCGAGACTACCGTATCTCCCCCTCAATCCAATCCCACTTTCAGCTGTGCGTGGTCTAGTCAACCTGGGCCAGACGTGTTTCATGAACTGTATCCTGCAGTCTTTCCTGCACTCTCCTTCCCTTCGTGATTTCTTCCTCTCCCATCAACATCACTGCAGGTACTCCCCCCAAATCCCCTTTCCCATCGTTATTCCCTTCTTCATTCCAGTCTCGCCACTCCAAATGCATGCCTCGTCTGTCAAATGCAATCAACATTCCAGGTACTATTCATTCATTTCATTTCACAATTTGAATTATTTGTATTAAGTTTTTCTACAATGGAACCTCTCGATATTCGTTTGTTCCCGCCACTATGTTGCATACAGTAAGTTGTTATGTTTCTGTAGGATACGGTAGTGAGATGAGATTAACGTGTAAGAATGTGATATTGAAGGTTTGGACTCGTTCTCATCTCTCGGGATACAGGCAACACGATGCACATGAGTTCTTCATAACTGCAATCGAACTGTTGCATAGGGACTCGAGAAGTATGTATCCTTTGTCGATCTCTATTCCTCTTTGACTACCGTAATCCCGGCTGTTTACAGCAATCTTATTGCCCTTCAGCATCCTTCTCCAATCAAACAGTCTCTCCCGACTGTAAGTGTATCATCGATCAACTGTTCACAGGCCAACTTCAATCGGATCTGAGGTGTTCATGTTGTGGGTGAGTACTCTCACTGTTTCTCTTCACCCCGTCTCGTCCACTTGCAGTAAAGTCTCCACGAAGGTGGATCCCTTCTGGGACGTGTCCCTCAATCTCTCGCAAGGCTTCCGTGAGCTGTCACTGGACAAGTGTTTGGAGGGGTCAGTCTCCCCCCTATCCCCTACCTCGCCCCCCTCCAAATTCCCTTTCAGATACGTAAGTTCGGAAGCACTTGACTCGGCCTTCCCCTGTGCTTCGTGTCATGCAGGGGGACTCCACAAGCAACTTTCCTTCCTGTAATCCCCCTCCCCCTCTGTGTTATGTAATCCTTTGTTCAGGAGAACCCCCGTCATCTGTGTCTTCCATTTGAAGAGATTCGAACACGATACGCAGTTAAGGAAGAAGATAACGACTCGAGTCTCGTGAGTTTTGCATTATAAATATAAATCTCATTTACTCAGATATAGATATATCCGTGGATTTCTTAGGTTTTGCATGCGTTAGACGATCTGTTTGGAGAAGGAGAATGGTTTAGAGTAAGTGAATAAGAGTGATTGAGGTTCACGGAGCGACTGGACATGTCCCCGTACACTACATCATACCGTAATCAGCCCCAACTCTTTGATTATTCGCGTGGAAGCGCAGCTCATTTGAATCGACGGAGTTATGAGTTCGTTTCCTATTCTTCAGCCACTGCAAAGTGCACAAAGATCGTGCCCATTAGTTTGTACAGTATCCTTGTCTAGATATTCATTGTTCGCTGTTGTCCAACACGAAGGATCCCTCGATTCGGGTCATTATACGGCCTTCGTTCGATCATTCAATACATGGTACTTGTGTGACGACGAGCGAATCCGACCGGTATCTCTCGATAAGGTCTCGTCCCTTCATTTACACCCCTAATACCTCTCGCATTTAGGTATTATCAGCCGAAGCATACATTCTCTTCTATCATTCGACACATCTCAAATTCAAATGACTTATTCCCGTCGTGGTCCACTATCCCTTCCTAGCATATCTATTGTGCTTTCAGTATGCACACGCTTTCTATCAATATGGCAAAGTGCAAAATCTAAATCCGGTACCCAACCCCCCTTATCGCTAATATGGTCTCATAATGTTTGTTTACGTGTTTTTTCATGATTTTTAAACCTTTGCATAGTAGCTTTCAAATTTATCTACATATATGTCCATTTGTAATCACAACGAAGTAGCATTTTCAGAGAAAGAAAAGCTTTTTGGAATAGGAGTTTGATGATCCGCGTAGTTATCCATCTTGTGAAGGAGACAACCCGATGTACGGTCTCGACAGATGAGATATTGAGGGAAAGGAAAAAGTGACACTTATGACTAGTAAGAGGCCGGTGATGACGTCACATCACTCAATTTGAGGGAATTATGTGCAGTGAGAGACGATAACATTGTCGAATCGACTGGTTCGAGGCAGGACGGACATTTGAATGAGCGAATCTGAAGACAACCATGAAATGTACTGAGAATAGCTATGAAATGAGTAAGCACTCACCAGCCAATCGTCTACACAATCGACGTGGAAAAGATGCATACACGGCAGATAACGGACCTAGAGATGAATATTGGAGAGGAAGCAAGTGAATAAACTCACTCTTTCTCCCGCATCCAATTCACCCATGCATATTGCACATTCCGCTTCACCCATCTCACGACGATATGCCATAGCTGGGATCTTAAATCAGTCATAATGCTTGAAGAATTCAAAAGGACATTACCTGTGCTAGTAGAGACCGAACTCTGTTCTGTTGTTCAACAGAGCATTGCTCATTAACTGGAATGGGCTCCGGACGACGACTTCTTTCATACAGGTTATTTACATAGGAACTCTGAATGGGAAGATGGCAAAGTAAAAGAAGCGACTGAACCTGAGGAAGAGCGATGGGATTAGTGTAGGAAGTAGCGGTGTCTGGAGGGGATGAGGAATGGGATTGAGAGTGACGACCGAGAGAAGGGAGACAGTTACCCATCTTTGCTTAGTTCATCCCCTGTAAAGGGCAACTCACGAGGCTCTAACAATAACTCGCGACAGATCGATGTAAACTTGAATTTCCACTCGATTGAGGACCGCGACGCGTGACGAGGGTAGGTACAGTAGGTCACACACATAAAAGCAGAGAAAAAAGAACATAAAGAAGAGATAGAAAAAAGTCATACTATTGAAATATAAATTGAGGTTATTTTGGGATTTCATTTCTTCATATGTTCTTCATAATTGAAGTTATTTTGAGATTCCATTTTTTCACGTAACTTTCTCTCACTAATGGCATGCTTAGAAATGCAGTTATATTTATCAATCTATTCAAATTTACCGACACTGTAAGTGTATCGCTGTAATGAGAAACAAAAAAAGAGAAAAATTATAACAAATAACGATGAATTCAACAACGCCTCACAACAACAATGTACCGTAACTCTCGCTTGGACAGTAATTTATTCACAGAAGAGTAAACCTCTTATTTCGGTCCAAACCTTCGTATTTCGTCCTCCCACTTCTTCTTAACTGTCAGATACACTCGAAGAGCTACACGGGCATCTACTATCGAATCGTGTTCTCCCTACAATTAACATGGTTAATCCCATTTCTTATAATATCATAAATCTCAGAAACTCCTCCATATCATGATTTTCTTCCCTTACTTACCTGCTGAATTTCGATTCCGAGCACATCGCTAGCAAGTTGCTTGAGAGAAGGATGGCGAGGTTGCGACTTGAGCATAGGTCTGAAATTGGGCAGGTATTAACTACTCGTGAATCAATTACAGTTCGACTAAGTAACGTCCACAACAGTAAACATAATTCTACCTCAAGCACTTGCACTTTGCAGTGTCCCTCGTTAATTTCCTTGGATGAGTAATCGACAATACTCGAAAGTCATTGTGTATCGCATGTCCAACGATTACTCTTCCGTCAAGAAGTCCATGTACTTCCTTTTGCACATCTTCGAATCGTTCACCTTAACGCTTTCTTTGGAATAGACACAACTAAGTTAGCTACATCAATGAGAATGTGTATACAACGTACCGTTCACCAAATTTGATGGACGGATTCCAGAGACATGGGTACGGTAATCAACGACCTCAACTCATTCCATTCAAGCTACCAGGTGTAAAGTGTTCAAACCTTAGCAGCAGGTTTGACGTACTTGTCATAAACGACCTGACTGTCTTCGTTGACAATGGAAACTCTAGCAAGCGCGTCCTCCTTCCCATCTGCCCCCACTCCTACGTACTCACAGTCCAAAGCGAGTATTCGTGTAAGAGCCGGTCTGCATCGTATTATTATAATGCATATCCACATACGAAAGAATATAAGATCTTTTAATACTAAAACACCTTACTACTAGAGCATTTCATTCAGGTCTTTTTGACCAACATGTTTCGCTTCCTTTGGTGACGAGACGCGTCGCGGTTATGAAAGATATATGAAGCATTTAAGTCAAAAAGACCCGAATGGAATGCTCTACTTACTACCGTACCCAGCATAACGCACTGTGAGCCAACTACACCACGAGCTTAAGTGAAAGGCTGACAGTCATGATAGTGTGTGCAGCATACGAACGTCACACTTAGCTACCGTAATCAAGGTAGTATTCTTTTAATTTAAAATTTGAGGGAAAGAAGTAAATACATAACTAATATTGTTGCTTCCAACACATATAAATATAATACGTTACTCTAGAGCATAAAAGCGTTTAATGAAGGCAATAACAAACTTGGAAGGACTGTCGTTAGATTTGGCGCTTTCTGCACGCTTCAGTTTCTTCTTATTATGAAATTGCGGTACTCCTTGTAGCTTCCCTTTTCGTGAGAACGATGAAGAAGGTTCCGATTTCGCCTCTTCTTTCTTCTCTTCCTTCAATTTCTGCAACAAAAAGATTTGGAAATAATTGACAAGAAAATTAACCATTTGTAGAACTTTCCAGTTCGGAGCGATATTTTTCGCAAGGGGAGATTCCTGTGACATTACCTAAAATTTAGTTTATACAGGCATACATAAAATCAATTGTTTTAAAACTATCAAAATAGTCAAAAATGAATTTTTTACAACGCAGGTAACAGATGTACAAAGATTTCTGCTGTTTAGTGTAAATTCTTCAAATACAGTACCCTGAACAGTGCCAAAAGGGCACAACTATGATTTTCCTATCTCCATAAAAGTTTAGTTTATTTTTTTTGTTCTTCCTTTTGCTATTATTTTGTGCCTTTTTAAGTATCATCTCCTCTTGATGTTAGGCAGTTTTTCAGGCGTGATGTTTTGGCAAACCACAGAAGAAACGTCGCTCGATGTTTTGCTCAAATCAGAGAACATTATCTTGAACTCGGTACTGGAGGACCCATATACGCTTCAAGAACTCCGTAACAACAACAAGAACCTTATTAACTAGTCAGTATCTCTATGCTGTTCCTGATAAATTCAGCTTTAGCTTGACACGTGAAGATGTTATCTACGAAATGATGCAAACTGCATTGCGTCCTGTTATTGATGAGAACACCCCTGTTAAGGATAGATATCGGTTCGGTTTGTCCGTAGGGCTAGTAAAGGTCTTGGTTGCAGATACTCAAACATGTGCACTGAAGTACTAACTGTGCCATCGGTCGAAATGACCAACGCTATCTTCGCGAGTCCGAAATGCGTCTCTGTTATTCCTGATTGTGTTGGCATGAAAATGAACTCGTTGGTTGCTTCTTTCTTCATGAAACTCGTCACTCATCTCTTCTCTCGCAACGGAATCAAAGTGAGCTTGAGCATCTTATTACTGTTATAAATGATGTAGATGCTGGAGTTACTGACTCCGACGAATTTCGTGTCATCTTGTATGAATCAACTGGAACACTCATCTATCGCTGATCTTTTGCTTCGTTTACTTCTCAATCCTACCGATACCGAACTGGTTGCGAAGATTCAAGAGGTGATCTTACCTGTCTTAAACCTCAACCAGTGTTCATTCAGTGGCTGAAAGACGGTGGTTTCGTCGAGGGAATCATCGCATGTCTTTCCCCTTCTTGTCATCCTGTTGTTCACTACAATGCAGCTTATCTCTACTCGGAAGTCCTTCGATCCCTCAGGTGAGATCCCCTTGTTTACTTACTCTATCTTCATCGTTTAGGGATGTATTGTATTCTTCGGAAGACAAGCCTCTGAATGTACTGCTGAAGAGTATGGAAAGTGAAGAGACAATCAGCGCTATAGTTGATGCCATTCTATTGGTAAGTGAATGATGAGTTTATGAAATATTTGGGCAAGTTTCAATGTGCAAGTTCTTTTTTATCAGTTTCAGCCAAACTTTTTTCATTTTTTTTATCAAGTGGATTCAGTAAAGTAAAAATATTGAGCAATTGTGAGTGTGGAATGCCAAGAGAGTGTTTAGAAGGACGATAAGGGTCAGACGAATGGATCACTTGTCGTCGAAGGATCAGCCATGTTGCAATCCCTTCTCGATACTAATCTCATACTCAATCGACCATCCCACCAACTAGAAGAGGATCGTATGGAAACCTGGTTAGGGGGTATTCCTGACAGCGGAAACCTTATCGATGGAATACAAGTAAGTGTCTTCTTCTTTCTCTTGCTTCTACTTGTTCATACATCAACAGCTTGCTTGGACTTAAAATTTCAAACGGATTTCACTCTTTGCTGGAGAAAAAAAAGAAATTGTGATTCGCTCCAAAAATAGGCGATTTACTCCGTATAGAAGCTGGAATAAATATGGTAAATTTACAAAAAAAACATTTTCGAAAATAACATTGTTTTTGGCATAGTCAGTTGTGTTATTCCAGACGTTCCCATTACAGTTATGGCAAGCTGATCCCGAACGGATAAGCGAAAGAATCATTGCTACACGGGCATCTTCGATTCTCGAAGTGATCGTGGATGAATTGAAGGTATGGTATAAGAGGGGGAGTACGGTAGTCAGTGATTACTGTAGAAGCCGATAGAAGAGCGAAGCGATGCTTGGAAGGAATTGCTGGATTTGATTGTCCAATTGACGGATACGAATTTTCCGGCCACTCACGCCCTTCTTAGGAAAGCCTTCAACACGGTGTCACTAGTACAGGTACTCTTCATATTCCCTTCTCCCTGTGTATTTCCTTAATTGAGCTCATCGAATTGTCTGTACTGAACCCTCAAGTGAGTGTGCTTCAACGACTCACTTGCAAGCTCATTCTCTACATTCTATTCTCTTCTGCCTCTAGCCAATCGCCTCTTCTTCTGTATGTCTTCAATGTAAGTCGCTTCTTTTCATTAGGGGCGGATATAAATAGGGGGGCTTTTAGCGCTAGTTTAGTTTTTTTCAGTAGTAAATACACATAGCTCATCGGCATTACCCCGTGAAATAGTTAGATATTATAGGAGACGGACATCGTAGCATTGATTCGTCGTCATTTGTCTTCTTCCTCCTCCGATTCATCCGATCGTCTCTCTCAAATATCCACTCACTCATTCCTCATCAGTCTAGGAAATGCACTGGAACATTCACGATGTAATGCACCGTGTAAGGAACGGATCGATGGCATACTCAAGGTGGGGGGCTGAGGATTACTGTAGGGGGCTGATGGGTGCTTGGAGCTTAGTTCAAGCCCGGGTTGACAAATTACACTCTAATTTAAAAAGAGAACTGAAAAAAGAAGCAAGCTCGAATACCTTGTGTCGCCTCATTTTCATTTTTCCTTTGCTATGCAAGGGTTCGAAATTACTCGTGTTCGATTTGACAAGAAACTCGTGAAGTTCTAGGTTAGCCTGCCTCTATGGGTACTATAACAAAGGGTAAGTGTTGTCTTGAGGCATGCGGTAAGTGGACGGAAGTATCGAAGGAAGTGGAGACATTCAACGAGAAGAACAAAATGGCGAAGATGGATGAGGGAGTGCAGTCCATGTCTTCCAGTAGGAACCATTCAGCTGAGGTATTCCATTCCCTCCTCTCGGATTGGGGTATGCATAGGTAATGATCCAGTCGTCCATCAAATTGGGGTACTGTACTCTCTCCCTTCAGATGGAGGCTTCCCCAGTTTATCCCACCCAAATGGCTCAAGTAATTCTCCATGAATTCGAGTCACGTAGTCCTTGTCAACTCCTCCCTTCTCATCTGGATGAACCCCTCTCTTCACTCACTTCCCCCTTCCAATCTCAATCCTATCGAATCGATACCGTATCAGCAGTGGATATGAGTACGGTAGTTGACAAGAGGGTTATCGATGAGTCACACTTCGATACTGTGTGCAACGTGAATGATGAGGAGGACGATTCGAATGGAGACGAGTGGTCTGCTTTCCATCACAGTGCCAATCACAATCGTGAGTTGGCTTTATTCCTTGATTGTTAATTTAAGAATTTTACTTTGGTATTCCCTATTTTGATAAAAATTTTCAATTGGTAGACTTGATAATTGACGAAAATTGGTAGACGTGTTTCTCAAAATATGGCCGTGGACGCTGCTCACATATGATAATGATATTGATACTTGATTTTAGATGGAGACAATGCCTGGAATGGGAATGAAGAATGGCCTGAGGAGGGAAAAGAAGAGAAGTGGAAAGACGGCATTGAATGGGATACGAAAGAGATAAAGGATGCAGATCTACATGGTTTGTTCTCTTCTTTTTATTATTGTGGGGCGACTAGGGATGCTGTACTCATATTTAAGCTGAGATGAAAAGGACGAGTATTTTAATACTTGATTATCTATGTTTTCAATAGATTTGATTAGATAAGGAAGGAAAACTGAATGAATAAGTATGGTACAAAGGAATGATATTGTAGATGACTGGCCAAGTGCAAGTGGAATAGTGACGAGTACAACGGAGAAGAAAGAGAGTGAAGAGAAGGAAGAACCGAGGAAAGAAGAGAACAACTGGGCTGATTTCTCCTCTTCCTCCATGTCAAATACCGACGCAGTCTCAGCTGGTTTCGCCTCGGGACTTCTCTCTATGGACAAGGGTTCTTCCGACTGTTGATACCGTATCCTACCGTATACCCTTCCTTTCACTTATTCCTACGGGATGTTCTTGCAATTGAACGAGTCAATCAATCGATTTTTTACTTCAAAATAAGGTATTCCTTTCATCTTTCACCTCACCTAATAGGCTTGATTGAATCAAAGTTGGATTGTCATTTCAAAGAGCGTTTCATTACCTAATCACAATACATTGTAAGTGTACTCAAACAGTCAAACATTTATTTGTAAGATGTACTTATTAATCTATTCATCTGCTAATTGATACATGATAAATAATGAATCTCAACTAGTTAGACTACTGCGAGTTTTTGTCGTTGAATACGATCATAATACCTTCGTCCCTCGTACCGTATTATTGTTACACTCGTACTACCGTATGGCTAATTCTCCGTTTCAGGATGTCGAAGAGGAAAGTGTTGTTGATGGGAAAGAGTGGAAGTGGCAAGACGAGTATGAGGAGTATCATATTCGCCAACTACATTGCAAGGGACACAAGTAGACTTGGTCCCACTATCGAAGTGGAGCATGCTCATGTTCGGTTAGTCTTTGTTATGCATCTTTTTTTCATTTTGAGAATGTGTTATGTCTGGCTTGTCAGTCTATCAATTATACGATTTGCATAATTTGCAGATTCCTGGGTAATCTCGTCCTCCATTTATGGGATTGTGGAGGACAGGAGACCTTCATGGAGAACTATCTTCTCTCTCAAAAGGATCAAATATTCAAGAATGTCCAAGTGTTGATCTATGTCTTCGATGTGGAAAGTCGCGAGCAAGATAAGGACTATCGATATTATCAGAATTGTCTCGAAGCTCTCATGACTCATTCTCCCACAGCCAAGGTTGGTGGTTTGCTTTGTTTGAGTCATTAGTATAGCATTCGATTCGGATACTTTTGATGGTTATGCTTCACGATCGATTCGTAATGAACCTATGGCTTGTTTATGCTATGGTGGGTGAAGCATAAATATTAAAAGCACCCGAATCGTATGCATTAGTATGTTGAAAGCGACTTGAAAATGAGATGTTTTTGTAAACCTGAATAGCAGAAAAAAATATAATATTTACCTTTTATCTATTGATATTGTTGCAAGGCTAGAAATGTGATATTTGAGGTGTTCTGTCTTATTCACAAGATGGACCTGATACAGGAAGAGTTCCGAGATAGTGTAAGTGGGAGAGTCAGTTCGCGATAGGAATACGGTAGTTGTAGATATTCGAGGAGAAACAGGCAGACATTCTTCGGTTCTCGGAGTCAACGGCCGATAGGGGAAAGGCCAATGTTCAGTGTTTCCGATCGTCCATTTGGGATGAAACTCTGTACAAGGTAGACCCTATCCTGCACTAATCTGTCTAGAACACTCGGTAGTTACCTACTGGCTGTACCATTAAGTTGTCTGACAAAAATGAAAGAGTGAGAGAGTCGGTATTCAAGAAAAAAAACTTATAAGAGAGTTGAGTGATAACTAAGTTAGTTATCAGGCCTGGTCAGCCATCGTGTATCAACTCATTCCCAATGTCTCTGCCATGGAGGAGAAGTTGTCTCAATTCGCTGATATTGTCGATGCGGATGAGGTAAGTCTCTCTATCTTTGCCCCCTCGGGAGGACCTCCCCATCTCCCCCTTCTCATCTCCCCCCCCCCAGGTTCTCCTCTTCGAAAGGGCAACGTTCCTTGTAATCGCCCATGCCCAAGTCTCTCCCCACAGAGATGTCCATCGATTTGAGAAAGTGTCCAATATCATAAAACAGTTCAAACTGTCGTGCAGGTTAGTCGTGTATCCGTAATGGATAGTAGTTGAGTATATCTTATTAAGCAAGATGGGATCGCAATTCGAGTACATTCACGTGAGGAACTCGCAATTCTCAGCCTTCATCGACACCTTCACAGCCAATACCTTTGTCATGGTCAGTCAGTCCGTCCCCCCTCCCCTATCCCCCTCCCCTTCCAACCCCCTTCAATTCAGGTAGTCCTCGCTGATTCTACAGTATCACCGGCTGCGACGTTGCTGAACATCAAGAGTGCACGCAAGCACTTCGACAAGTTGGAGGCGAAGACGACTGGTTAGAAGGCCTTTCTTGTCGTCTTTCCCATGATTCCTTCCCTTGTCTCCTTACAAGTAGTCGATTCTCCCCCTTCGCTAGCCATCTTCCTCCCATCTATCTCCTCCCCTTCTCCCAATAGTCCTCTCCGATAGTCCATCCCTACCCTTTCATCGAGTATACTTCCCTCTCAGCCACCTGTTTCCCCACAGAAACCACGCGGTTCTTTCCAATCCCGTTCCTTTTATTCCTTGTTCTATCTTCATTTATCTGTTAATCATATACTTCTCAATAGTTGTGCATCAATGATGAAGATCGCTATTTGCTTTGAATAATATCGAATATCTGTTATAGTTCAATAGTTCAACTCTGTGACTTTTGTCTTTGTGTAACAAATAGTCGTACAGAATGGCATCATATCTAGGAGGGTAAGACTTATCTTTCATAAACTTATCATAATGTTGGAATGCTTCGTATTATCTTGTACTCACTTTGTATCTTTTTGTACGTTGCTTTTACTGCTTTATCAAACGATGAGTTAAATAAAGACTTTCTTTCAAAGTATTTTTGTTTCGAACTGATGAGTGGTTTAGTCCACGCGATGTATTTTAGATTGAGTCTTGCACTAAAATAAATAATATGGATTAGCAGGAGTACGGTGGATGGAATACGCAATAGCTACAGTACCTGCCGTAATTCTTGCTGCCGTTGCAACCAAACATATAAGGTATGCGATTCTACACATACTTGAGATTACTGTAGTCCAATGCTTTATCTAACTTTGTTGATATTCTTATTACAGATGGCGTGTCAACTGTTGGTTTTGTAATACGAACAGTTGGGTTGCGATCGGAGATAGAAATTCATTTACGTGTAGACACTGCAAACAGTATAATGGATTCAAGGAAGATGGAGGATACAACAAGGAGATACGCACTATGCACAGAAAGGCTCCGAGTATACGGTAAGGAGAGGGGTACTCTAGTAAATATGTGTGTACTGTAGAGAGGGAGTGCAGTAGGTCAAGGAAGGATACTGTAGGTGATACGAGAGTACTGCAAGGGGAATGGCTAGATTTGCAGGTACACAACAACGAAAGAATACATGGAGAGGGATGCCACATTCTGTGATAAATGCATTCGAACACTCGAAGAACGAAGAAAACGAATAGCAGATTGGGATGATGTAGATGAGGTTGGTTGAGGGGGTTACGGTAGATTATGGGGTGACTGTAGATGGTAGCTGACTGGGTTACGGTAGATGTTAGTTAAAGGGGTTACTGTAGGTGGTAGTTGAATGGGTTACGCTAGATGGTAGCTGAGTTATTGAGTGAAGTATTGAAGGAAGGCTGGGAAGGGAGATTGGACGATTTCAAGCGGAAAGTGGAGCGAGTGTATCCTCTGTGTGAACAGTGTGAGATGATGACCCAAAGGAGACTTCTCTCGAACAAATCTCGATTCTCCTACCTCACGAAGGTATCTCTTCCTTCTTTGTTTTACTTCTTTCTATATTGCAAGTTCCGAGCGGACTATCTTACTCTCCTCGAAATTCTGAGACGGTTACTAGCCGAATATATCGTTCTTATGCAAATTTCGACCCCGTTTTTGTGATGCCTAGAAACTCAAAAAGCAAAATTGTGCCCTAAATAACGAAGAAGCGGACGTTTTAATTGAATGAACCGTAACATGCTCAGTCGACGCATATATCCGTACTCCCCTTGAGCTGTCCTCCCATCTCCCCCGTTCCCTCACCGGTCTCTCCTCCCCCTCCACCCCTTCTCGTCGCCGTCAATTTCTCTCGTGTGGTTCCACTACAACTCGTCTCCACTTCCTGTCCCTCTCCATTTCTCTGCTTCTTCTTCTCTCCCTCACAGGTCAGTCCTCTCCCCTCCCCTCCCCTTCCCGCTACCGTACTCCTTCAGATTCCCTCCTAATCGATTCGTCCCGTGACCCTCTTCCCCTTCCTTCGACGTTCCGTTCTCTTCTCCATTCTTCTCTTCCCTTCTCCTTCCATTTCTCTCTGCTCATCTTCTTCTTCCATTCAACGACCTTCTTCACTAACCTCAACCGAGTCAGTCCCCCCATCCCCCCTCACAGTCTTCTAAATGTTAAGCGAACGAGCCAAAATGCATAGAATACGGTGTTTTCCGTGCGAGAGTTCCTACCGAAATCAGGGTTATTTTTCGGCATCTCGTTCGCTTAACATTTTCACTGTTGTCAGAACACTGTGCCCTATCTCCCCCAATCCCCCCTCCGTTCAGATAACCCTCCCCGATCTGATCGTTCCCTTCTTCTCGATCTGGCTCTCGTCTTCCCTCTTCGTTCCCCTCCGATCCGATTCCCTAATAGTCTCACTGGCTGCTTCCTCTTCTCTCTTTCTTCTCCTTTCGGCGGTCACTTTTCTTCCCCGAAAGCGAAGGCATCGCAAGCGGAAGATCAATCCCATTTCATCGTTAGTCCCTCATCTATTTCACCTTATACTTGGTCTTAACCCGATAAGGACTCGTGGTATCAACTTAGGGATGGTTAACTCGTTGTTAAGGGCCTTCTCGGTAGCGAGTACTCCCCGTTCTCAAGTGACCAATCTCTCCCATTCCTCATATTCTTCCCAGTCCTCCCCTTCCTCTCGTGATACTTCATTCAACAATGAATACACAGAGGTTGTAGTCTGTGATTATAATGAAAAGAAGAGAAGGGTTCAGAGGGACGAGAATGTATACGAAACAGTGATGAAGAAAAAGGGAACGGAGACACGAAATGTAAGTTATTGGGGGAAGGTGAAGGGTCGAGAGACTATTTGAAGGATATGGAATGGGAAACGTCGACGGTGAACACGAATGACAGTGGGGATATGCGACGGAAGGTGCTATCTCCATGGAATGGATGGAGGGAGAATCGAAGGGATGGAAGGGGAGACACACCCAGTATCGAGATTGCCAATCGACTGTCTTCCTGCTCTTTGGGAATGGACGAGGGATTGCGGGAGAGGAGGAGGTCAGTCGAGGGTGCTGTAGGTGGGAGGGATACTGTACATGAGAGATATACCGTAGATTAGAGAGATACTATAGGTGGGAGGGATACTGTAGAAGAGAAGGATGCTGTAGGTCGGATGGGGATTACGGTATCTGGTTATGTAAATATTGTGCAAGTATTCATTCACTCTTACTCCTTGAGGTAGTTAATTGAAGTGTGCAGGACAGTAAGAGTAGCGATGATAATTGTTAAGTGGTCCGTTCTCTTCGATGACCTTCAATTCGTCCCTTCAAATGAGACCTCCTCTCTCCTCATTCGGCCCTACTCGATCCTTCACAAACTCGCAGTTCTCTGGTCAGTCTTTCTTCTTCTCATCGTGGACGGAATTAATTCCCTCCAAATGACTGTGCCTCCTGTTCAGGAAGTGTCTTGAGTCGCCCCCCTTGCCAACTTGGTTCTCTCTCGACTCATTGCATACTGGATCAGCGACTGTACGATGTAAGAGGAAGAGTGACTCCTCCCTCCATTACTCCATCGCAATTCACTTCAGCTAGTCAGGTTAGTTCCAAGTTGGAAGCAATACATAAAATGCTGTGCATGAGCAGCTATTAACTCTTAAAATGTTAGACTGGAAACCTTTCAGGTTGTCCAAAACCAGCATCTCTACTACATTGTTATGTTCGTTGTCTTCCTTTCCATTACTTCCTTCACTGGTACCCTTATCCTCCTTTATCACACATTTGTTCGATAACCGAGTTTAAGTATGAACTTATTTGCCATTTTATACATGTGAAAAAGTGTGAATAGGATATTCAATTTCGCAGGTATTGCTTATGTTAGTCTAGTCTTGTTTCATTCTGATCAATGATAACATTCTTTTGATCTGTCTTGTTATTGTTATTGATAGAAAGCATAGGTTGACATTGTTTTTGTTAAGAATGAATTCTCAGAATCAGGTTACATTGTGTCCCTGTAACACGCAACTCTTAATTCCAGTGTATCGTTGGTATCTCGTTTATTGTTGTCAAACTGTAACCTTGTATGTTCAATTTTCATTTTTTTCTTGAAATTAAATGTAACCCAAACTTCTGTTACTTCGTTGTCGATGGGTTGACTATACCCTTGGTATACTGTAGCTTTGCCGAGAGTGCGGCAGATGACCCAATACCAAATCATACAAAGTGATTTCGAGTCTTCGTCTTTTTATTATCATTCTTCCCTGTCTCGGACCGTTCTTGCACTTTATTCACTCAATTGTTGTCCCGGGATACTGTAGCCGGGCCGGGATTCATGCGATATGGATACTGTAGCCGGGCCGGACACTGGTTTGTAGTCTGCGTTCTAGTTTTATCGACTTGTTTACTCCCTCTCGCTGTGTAGATCATTAGACTAGCTCGCATCTTTGCATATTGCACGTGAGTGAGTCTCATTCTCTCGTTCGTGGGACCTGTCGATCGGTCTTCCTGTTTATTGTCGTGTTATTATCTTGTGAACAGTAGACAATACACTTGATTTGGCAAGTCGTTTGAGTTTATACACGTGAATTCGGGGGAACCTAGGCGCACAGATTAATATAACTTGTGACTCTCCGCCACACAATGATGATCCAATTGTGCGTCGTTTGCCGAACGCTTGCCTCTTTCTGACCAATGATACGATTCTTCAGATCTCTCTACTCGTGGGTCTACAGTAACCGGTAACTTTATCATTGACGGTACCCGTAGATATTCGATTCTTATGGCTACTAGTGAAGAAACCCGAATAGAATAGTTATTGTAAAGAGTATCAAAGTGATCGATGCGGTCCATTGAGAACTCGCAGGAGATGCATCGCATTCCTTGTTTTCTTCCTAAAAGAGAGTATTACGGTATGGAGACTACGGTATGTCTCTCACATGGATTGACCATGTCTCAAAGGTGTAGTCGGGTCTCCGTCGTGGGTAACTCGACAGAATCTGGCATCCCTTGACTGAATAAGGAATATGGAACGATGTTGTATACTCTGGACTTACGAGTGTGGGGTTTGTAGTGGAATGGACTCCTTGGTACGTATGACTCGCATGCGTGGTCTGCTATGACCAGAGTCAACTTCGTTCCCGGTATTGGGAATAGATGACCGAAGCTGAACTGGCATATCACACACTCGTTAGAGGGGGAAGAATACCGGGGACACTTGAGATCTTCTAGTGGAAACTGGTTAGTGGTATTTAGCGAAATGGAATAGTAATAGTGCAGTTGAGCACATCTGTGAAGAGAGGAATAAATGAGTGCAGAGAGGGAGTAATGGTTACCTCTCATATGGAGTTATCTTCTGGAATGTACAGATGCCATTAGTCATTGTTGGTTGAGCATCAAGTGAGTACATGAGAGATGAAGAGAAGAACAGAGACATAACATCGATTCTGTCAGGAAGGGGGGGGGGTTGGGGAGGATAGGGAACTTACGATACGATAGATGATAGAAGTGTTGCTAGTGACCGAATCATTGTACGAAGGGGAGTGGGGGATACGGTAGACGGAGAAGTGGACCAGATTGTCGTGTGAGGAGCGAGGCATTCTGCTTGGAAGTCGATGTTGACTTCTCTGCAAGGACTCGTCTATGCAAGGGAGAACTAGCTACTTCGTACGTCTTCATGCCCTTCTTCTTGAGAGTATAGAAGAGTTGGGGATCGAATACCGCGAGATGGGCGGGGGTTCTGTGTGTATTGGAAGAGACGACGAAGGCTGATCGGGCGAGGAGGAGACAGTCCTTCTGGAATACACGTGCCCTCTCCCCTCTACCGTCCCCCACTCACTGCATCGCATGCTCTCTTCCACTCCGGGTCTTCCTCCGTGAACTTGGCTATAAACTTGGATAGGTACTGCAGTCGCCACTGCGTTCCCACAACGGCTAATCGATTTCTGAATATGCTTAATTGGAGAAAGCCTTGGTTGAAAGTACCCGTGGTCGTCGAGAATCGGTCGATAGAGAATGAGTATATCATTTCTAACGGATAAGTGAAGGGCGTCCGATTTATCCTTCCTCAGCCGTTCCATATCGAACTTACGCACAACATCCTTCATGAGAGGCCAAGTGCTATGGAGCGGAATATCTCGTGCATGAATATAATGCTCATAGTTACCAGCTGGGATAGTAAGCTGTCACTTGTCCTCTTGTATGAACGAAGGAGTTGAGATAGAAAGAAGGGTCGAATTGTAGTCCCGGGAAGGCTGCATCCTGTACGATAGTCTTCCTACCATTTGATGACTCCTCCTACTCACTTGACAAGTCTGATTCCGTAAAGGATAAGGCCAGGAGGCGGTCCACTTGTCAATGGCCTTAGCAAGTGCTCTTCCCACGATCTCGCTGTCTCCTTGATCCTCTCTGCACTGGGGACTCGTTATCCACTTCTCGTACTTGTCTGCGGTCGCTGCTTTGTCCAGTTCCCAGTTACAACCGTCTCTCAATCGCGTCAACTCATTGCTATCTTAAGGTGATCACGGACCTCTTAGTGTACAGATAGTGGACCATTGGGTTCTTAGGCGGAGAGAGTGTGAGATCTTCGATATCTCCCGTGTACTCGAACGAGGCATGATGTTCGTTTCGGTATAGAATGACTGTGTAGGGAGAGTCCTTGACGGGTAGACACGAGTACTCTTTGCCCTCCTTACAATTAGTTGGCGTCTTCGCTCACTCTCATACACCTCCTACCTTCTGGTCCCGTACGAATGATCCGTCGCATTTCCTCTCAACGATCATCTTTCGCAGTGATTGTACGACTGTCGAGTTGCCTTCTACCTCGTACTGAGTAGAGAAGTAAGTCAGCTGTAGATGCGTTAACTAACCAAGTCGATGGTTGGAATGGAGTCGATGAGTCCAACGAGTCTGTACACTCGTTCATCCGAGTGTCCGTACTGTACTCTTAATCCCGCCGCCGACTTATGTCTTACGTGGGATGCATCATAACAAGCAGAACGGCGGACAGCGTGAACCTCTGACTTCTGAATCGAGTGTCAGCTGGAAATGACAGAAGTGACTATCTACCGGAATGACGTGTCTCGGATGGTACAAGATGATTCCGTTGTTGTCCACTACGAAGAGTTGGAGCTTGTCGTCATGCGGAAGAAGCTTGCCCAATTCCTGTTGTCGGGTCTACGACTTGAAGATATCTTCGACATACCTTTATACGGACATCGACCCCTGCTACTGCGGCTAATCGGGAGATGGATGTCCAGTGAAGATGATCCTTTCGAACAGTGACTGGCATGGACAAAGTCATGACTGGACCTTCCCCTTGGGCATCCATGTACAATCTACTCCTGCGAAGAACCATATTATTCTTTTCCCTCTACATGCATCACCATGAAACAGGACGTTCTTCTATGGGTATCTTGTTGATTACGAGAGCATGTAGTGATGAGAGATGATTGAGGTAGGCGCGAGACTGCATCTTGACGTCGGCTATTGAATCGACCAATGAAGTCGAAGCATTGGAGAGACAGGCAAGGAGGTGAAGAAGAGGCAGAGGTCCCGTAGCGAAACCCATCGCAAGACCGTACACTCGCACCTTGACAAAGGAGACTTGGATGTGGATACGGGAATACTGCTAACCTTATCTCCATTGGAATGGACGAGTTGTTCGTGTATCACTCCATATGGCCATTCGTCGATTCCGTCTGTCATGAGGATGATTAATTTGTGTGCTCCACTGCGAGAGTCGCCGAATAACTGCTTCTCCGAAGTCTGCAATCGAGACTAAGATGGTTAACGTGTTTTGATGCGTACGTCCCGTAGCAGTTGGATGGAATACTTGAGAGGCGGTCCTAGTATCGCCTGATCTTTCTCCTCGAGCTCCATTACTCTCTGATAGAGAACCTGCAGAGCTTATTCTATGATTATACTCTTGAAGTATGTGCCAACCTTCTTGTTCCTCGTGGTGGCGGGAATGAATGAACGATTGTTGCACTGAAGCATTGGTGCATAAGAAGAAGAGAACCATAGGGCAGAGACGAAGTCATTGGGAGAGAGTGTAGAGAGAATGTAGAGTAATGTAATTCGCGTGAGATGCATCGTCGGTCCCTTCATACTTCCACTACTGCAAAGAAGAGTCTCGTGTCGCCTATTAGTGTTCCGTCTCTTTGACTTGTTTCTCTTCGACTTGCGTCGTCTCTAGAGGGAGTGTGAGACAGCAGGACAATTCCTCTGCCTCTCACTTAAAGGGCCCCTCCAGGCAATATCTACCATATGCATTTTTTGAAATCATTGGATAGCCCTCAATGTCCTGAATCTCATCCTCTCTCCTTTTTAGTTGAAACTTCGCCGTTGCTGAGAAAAAGCTGTGCAAAGATATCTCTCGCTGTCTGCGTCTCTTCATTCCTCTCTTGTCTCTCACAATCAATCAACCGCTCTTAATTGGTTATCTCTTGGAATGAATGAGATGGGTGGAGGGACCCTTTA
>LS834145.1:53356-83667 GCA_900490955.1 Micoletzkya japonica
CATTGGATAGCCCTCAATGTCCTGAATCTCATCCTCTCTCCTTTTTAGTTGAAACTTCGCCGTTGCTGAGAAAAAGCTGTGCAAAGATATCTCTCGCTGTCTGCGTCTCTTCATTCCTCTCTTGTCTCTCACAATCAATCAACCGCTCTTAATTGGTTATCTCTTGGAATGAATGAGATGGGTGGAGGGACCCTTTAATCAACGGACTCTGTCTTCTCTCTCGTCCCGTCCTCTCCTCTACTTTTCTCGACTACTCACGTACTAGTCAACGAGGAATACGATGTCTCTCGGAGCAGCCTCTGCATTCACGAACCACGGTCGAAATTTGGGATCGAACAGATCTATGCTAATCTCAACCGGTTCGATTCTCCAATGTCGTCCTACAATTAGCTTAATCGATAGTTGAGACAACGTCTCTCTCTTTGGTCATTCCCCAGGGGAATAGTGGGTAAAGACTCACTTGGATGCATTCGAGTGAGACCGCTATAGGTTCCGATGAACTGGGATGGAGGGCTGCTCTCTTTGGCGTTCTCTTGCATGGCCTGCTCCACAATGGGAGATCCTGTCCACTCAAAGTCACGGATGACTGTGGAATCTGTGGACGATGAGTTCTTCGAATAGTCATATCAGTGTCACGACTTACCACATTTGTAGCTTTCAATGTTGATATGAGTAGCCGATTGGGTCGACCGAACAGCGTCATTTGTGATGTTGTGAACATCGGACAAGAGAATGTCTAGCACGAATGTGTCGCATAGTTGTTCCTGTGAGTGTGGCTGGCTAGTCAGTCCCCCCTTCCCCCTTCCCTTCCCGTCCACTCACATCATTCAAGTCGCCGTGTCCTTTGTACTCGTCGAGACTCTTCTCAGCCGCCCTCGTCAACCTCTGTTAGTCTCCCTTCTCCTCACTTCTTATTACACGACAATCTCACTCTCAACGCAGTCGTCCTCTTCGTCAATAGTCTTTCAATTCCTTGTGCAGCATGCGAAAGGATCTCCTGTGGCTTCTCCGGTTTCAAGCGCAGTTCCCGTGAGAGTCGAGAGATATCCTGCCATGCGCACTCTTCTGCCTTTTCCCCTTAGAGATGAGAAAGATGGAATTGTGGAGAAGAGAAGGACGATGAGGGAGGCAACTCGTGTCTATTCACACCCTTCCCTCCTTAGACCTTCCCAACTCTTCTAAGTATGGAGAAGCTAGAAGAATGTACCTCTTTGACGACTGAGAAGTGCGAGTGGTGGTCGAAGGTTTCAGTGAAGTGCTGCGAGAGAGCAGGAAGGGAAGATGGAGGGGGAACTGTTGATACGGAAGTGGAAGGGATGAAGAAACAGAAGAGAGACACGAGTGTCAAGCAGTCCATCCATGCAGAGAAGGGGAAAGGGGAGCAGGGGGAAGGGGGAAGAGGATGCTCACACTATAAGGGAAGGGACGGAGGCCGAGGAAGGCAAGCGAAGACGAGACTCCTCCTCTCCTTTCTTCTTCGCCGTCCCTTGACTCTCTCGATGACTCCCTCACTCACTCACGACCTTCCCTCTTGAGGGTGTGAGTCGAAGAGGCAGGCACATTGCATATTCTACTAGGGGAATGCTCCGAGCATCTAATTGGCTCCTCCCCTTCGAAATGGGAGAGTGGGTGATGAGGTAGTGGGACGAAAGAGGCTTCATTGCCTATCCGACTCGACTAATTCGGAGCACATTACGCTCTTTTACTTATGTCAATGTCCAATAACCGACACAGCTATATGTCATGCCAACCGTACGCGATGATAATATTTATGTCAAATATTATCTCATGGGAATTAATTATGAGAAGGTCTGCTGTAGGAATATATCGCAGAAGGTATAGCTTGTTGGCCGGGCCTATTGCGTTACTGAGTATACTTTTCCCTCACAATCTACCGGAAGGAATTCGGGGAAGCGACAAATCGCATTGAGCATGTCGCTTGCTACGCCCTCACACAATCAACTTGTTCTACTTCAATGCCTTCTAACAACAAACGAACGAACTGAAGACGTCCACAATTAGGATAATAGCCTTCTTTCAGAGAGATCTATGGTTTGCGTTCCGTGCATCTTCCTTCCCATCCTTCTCGCAATATATCTCAAGTTCATCCAACCCCTAATTCTCAGATTTCTGCCTGAAAGGTTTTGAATTGTTAGCAGTTGCACTTCAAGAAAAATTTGTTTTAGATGGATTCACATCCTAGACCCGATTCTGTACCCAACCTGTCCGATTAACGTTCCCAAGAAAGAAGAAACCTCGGAAACAGTAAAAGACGAAGAAGTTACTACATCGGATTCTGCTAAGAAAGATCTTTGAGAGGTACTTGTATCTATTTAGATATGCTAAAGTGACGACAAAATATATTTTAAGCTCTTTATTAATTGCATAATCCTCATAATGTTATGTGAGCAAGAAAATTATTTTGTATACACTTGAATAGGTGTCAGAATACCCCTAGTTTTGGTGTGGTAAGAATAACCAAGGGAAACAGACAAGAACCACGCCTTCTCATTGCCGTATCTCACAGTATAATAGCCTGTTCTAGGAACCGTCCAATGGAGTATGTCAAGTGTCGGTAGTGCTGGTCTCTCGCAACCGGCGATTGCTTCTTCCCATTTCGTCTGATCCGTCTAAAATATATAATATTCATTTATTTATGACTTGTACAGAATAAGGGTCAGAGTAGATCATTCCTAAAGGGCCATAGCCTCTTAATTCACAATTACATGTGTATTTTTCTGTGATTGACTTATATGATAATAAACATACTGTATTTTCCTGCGAGTAGAACCAGAAGCATGTCACTTCAGAATCATGGTGTGTATATACCGTCAGTTCCTCCTCTTCTTCTAGGTATAACTTGATAAAGGTCTGTGAGCCTGCAATCGAATGCTTCAGGTTCTAGCAGTCTCTAAGCCGGGTTGGAATGAGCAATGGAGATTAGAATCGGACTACCTGCTGGTATGCGAATCGTCGTCAATTGTATGCTCAACTTCTCTGCCTGTGGGAACGGACGTTGTGGTTCCTGAGAGAGTAAGTGATCTCTTCACTCTTCTGGCTACGATACCTCTATCTCCGGATGAACAAATGGGCTCTCTTCCTTGATATATCTTGAAGGTAGAATGCGCTTGTCTATGTACTTGAGTAATGAGTCACATGGAGAGTTGGTAGAAACGATCGTGATCCGTGACTGCGAAAATAGTGATTGCAATTATATTATAGTACATACCAGAAAGTCGTCGGGGATGAATGGTTTACAAGTAGAAAAGAGAAGATTAATGAATGTTGGAGCATTGATTATGACTATTCTCTGTATCATCTGTGGGTATTGTTCGAAGAGTGTACCCCACATAATTCGATAAGGACCTGAATTAGAGCAGTTTGAATAAATTTCTGGTTTCAACTCGCCGGCAATGATTGACAATAAGGAAGGAGAGAAGGAAATGTGTTGTAGATCCATAATGTAGAGTGCTCCTCCTTGTCGACCACTTCTTCTCTCTTCGTCTACAACTTGACGATGAACTCTTTCCATCCAACGGAATCGACTTTTCATGAATCTCGAGATCTGAACTTGGTAATCATTTGAGATATGCTGTCAGCTCTAACTCGAATGTTCTGCACCAGTCCGTGTATATCGAGTAATCCTGTGAGTTCCCAGAGAGTGACGAGGTTATCTTCTTCCTTGTTTCTGCCGAGTATCGAGATGGGCGCATGCTTGTCAATGATGGGACAGCTCGACGATTCATCTTCAGCCAGTTGAGATAAACCCATGATGCGACGAATGTGCAGATGACGAGAAAGAACCTAGACAAGGAGAAGAAAAGTGGAAGTAATCAAGGGACTTGGTGTATTCCACTACTCTACTGCTTAATCCTTCGGGCAAAGAAGGACTAGACTGTTTGGAGAGATAACTCGTGAAGGGAGTGAGTGAGCACACAAACCTTTGCCGTCTCCTCGACGTCTCCTTGATAGGCATTGAGCCATCGATGGAGGTTGAAGTCGTGTCGGATGTACTCCCGTTCCACTTCCTCCGTCCTCTCTCCCAACAACTCCTTCAACCGTCCGATCGACTCTTCCATTCTATTCTGCTTCTCTTCACTCAGATCCCTATCTTAGTCCTCCTTCCTCATTCCGCGTATCGGGATAGATCAAGTGCACGGAAGACGAAGAGAAAGGCAGAGAAGAGAACGGTTTTCAATTGGGGGGAGTGGCAGCATGTAAGGGTCTTGTTATCATTGAGTGAGGGAACGACAGGAATACATCATCTCGTGTCCGTCTCTTTGCCTCGATTCTCTGAGTCACCAGAACGTCGTCCTTTCACTTTCATTCCGTCCATTCCTACCCAATCGTTCATTCCTTGTCGTCTTCCCTTTATCCTTCCACCTACTCCTCTTTCCTTCTCCAAGCATTCATGTGTGATAGAGAGGGGGCTCAGCGAGTAGAGTAGGACAGAGGAGGCAGAGAGTGTAATAGAGAGGGACTCTTATCCACGGCACAGGACGAGGGTGTAGAATGAGTTACCTCTCTCCCCTCCCGCACTATCCTTCTGCCTATTCGAGGTATGACACACTCTTCTATTACTCCTCTGTCCACTCTCCTGCATAAGGCTCTTTTTGTGCTCTTCGATCCCTTCGTTATCTCGTCCCTACACGATATCATGATCCATGTTCAACCCTGAACTGTGCATTCCTTCGCCTGATCGAGTATGACTAATAAGGGACTCTCCCCTAGAGAGAGAGAGAGAGAGAGTACCTTCTCCTCCGTCCCTTATACTCTTCTCCCTTCCCTGCCTCCCTTGCCCAGTGTAAGCATCTTGGATCGTTGTGTCTTGCAGTCTATCTCGTTCCCGTTCTGCTGTGGATAACCGTGAGTTCGAGTCATGGTCGGACCCCCGCCTCCACCTCCGCCACCCCCTCCACCCGTAAGTCGTCCATTATCATCTCTTATAGTCATTTCCATTTAGATGTAGAGTAATCAATATCTTAACCAACTTATTTCCAAGTAGTAATGCTTAAAAGTGCTTGATCTCGCATACAACACCATTCTGGTGGTGAATCATTTGGATGGATTCAGAGGGGGAGTTTTGTCTTCGATATGAGTGTTCTCATTCTTCGTCATCGTTTCATTCCATTCCAAAGGCAAGAATGGAATGAGTAGGCGCTTGGAAGAAAGACAAATCGAGTATTGTGTTTCGAATGTGAAATGTGTTACAGGCAGCGACTGTATCACCTGGCCGGTGGAAGACAGAGATTCCATCACGACCCGCTGTCGCCAATACAGCCAAACCTGGTACATTCATTTGCATCTCTCAGTTTATATCTTATCTTGGTGTAACATTTTAAGAATGTTTTATCGAGATCAATATATGTCTATAAGAAAAAAAAAGCAAATATCAGGATATGGATGAAAACTTAGGTCTGTTTGTGCACCCTTGTATTTCAGCGCCAGGTATCCAACAGCGGCCCTCAGTGGACGCTTCGTCACTACAGGTTCGTTGTGTGAATGAGGGGAGGGTGAGAAGGGGAAGATAAGACGGGGAGACTGTCTATTGTTCAATCGCAGCACGCTGCCGCTCGTCTACGCAAGACCGAGTACGGTGAATCGTTACGAAGTGAGTACTTGTTATATATGCACATAGGGGAAGACGAAGCATGTACGACAGTCAGAGTGTTATGGTGAATGTATCCACTATGACACTCTGGCTGTTAGTTTTAGGGGGAATAGTTTGGGAGACTCCATTTATACAACCCATCTCTATAGATTGTTAGTGAGGTTCTCCCCTTTAACCATCTCCATGTGTTCTTCGTCTCTACCCTACCCAAACGCCCATCTCGCCCTCGATTCTCCACTCTCACAGGTGACCAACCGAGTGTACCCGATGGACGAGTGGACGGATCGGATCAATCTCCTCTTGGACGACATCGGCAGAACTGCACGCAGTTCCGTCAATTGGACATCGATCAAACCCGAGAATCGGTCAGATTAACTTCTTTACGAATTGCAATTGCACAGAGTTGAAACCATAACCAATTGGAGGGATCTGTTGGGTTTCTTAGCATAGTCGTTTTGCATGTGAAACTGAACGTTATGTCTCGGTATCCGCTCCGGAGATCTTAGGTTGAAAGGTTGTTATAAATGCTTTTTAATAATACACACTGTGTGGTTTACTTAGATTTATTTGGATTAAGATTGAAGGGACATGCAAATAATTAATTGGTTTTATAGAGCGGTCATGATTGCTATTAATAGATAGTATTGAGCGGTTGTAAGATCTATTTGTATGTGACGACCACTGGTATGTCGTCCCATACATATAGATCACGCAGTAGTCTTGTTATTTTTTGGAGCAAGCTGGCCAATACTTGAAAAAACGTGTGCGATAAGCAACCTAACCATTGGGGTGTAGAAGGAAGAATGCCTCTGGGCAACACTCCCTTATTGTAGACACTAATTCTTTACAGTAGCGGAAAGCAAATTGTTATAACAATAGGACTTTTATCGGAATTTTATTATATAGATTCCTGCTGCGACCTCTCATTCCGACAACTCTAGTTCGCTACGGAACGTACGTCGATGTGCCGATTCGATAAACGAAGTCAGATTTAGTTTACTTAGTCTTCTTTAACATAAAAAATATTATTTTGTATGGCGATATTTAATGGGACAATGGAAACACCTTTCAGCAGTTCTTACCGGGGTTTATTCGTAAAGTAAGCTTTGCAGTCAGCGGTTCCCTCTTACTCGCATCACCCACCTCCCGCGCCCTCTTCTATCTATGCTTACCCCTCCAAAAGCTTTTCTACCACTTCATCGTCTTCTTCTTATTCCACTTCTACTAGAAACCCTTCCCCTTGGCTTTCGCAAATCGATCAAACTCTACAAGAAGCAGACGTTCCTCGAATGTAAGTTGACATGCTTTGATTATTCTTATCTGCTTGCTTTCTGTCCCAATTACACGGCTCGACTACAAAACACAGCAGATGAAGGCATCCTGCACTCCTCTATCAGCAAGGTCCTTTCCACTTTAGCCATTTTACATTTATTTTAAAATTATTTTGCGGTTCCGCACCATTCCAATTTTCCGCCTACTTCATTAAACGTGCTTAACTTTGTGCTATCAAATCAATAAGTTGTTGAGACACTTTTTCAAAGTATATATAAACAAAGCTAATTTCCATTAATTATTTGTCTCAGATAGCGCAGGAAAATTTTTTTATTTATTCTGACTATTCTGTAATTGAAAATAGCATTTAAAGTTTTTTTTTGCTGACTTAGAATGGAATGACGGAAGTGTTATCCAAAAATGGTGAGTCAGTGAATCGAGAAGAAGAAAGAAGAATGGAAAGTTAAGGTTGTTGATACGCCATCTTCATTTCCTTCTGGCACTCCCGTCTGTTCTACTCCTCCCACTAACAATTTCGCGAGAGAATTGAGAGATGGAGGTGAATTGATTGTCTGACTCTTTTAGACTTCTTAAGAACAGCTGACGATTGGATGGCGAGGAAAGATGGAGAGAGAGTGTGTGTAGAGTGTGAATGAAGGGATGAGTAGGGGAAGGAACGGATTGAATGCGATGGATGTTGAGGACTGACGGAGAGACAGAGGAAGGCGAATGAGCAGAAGGACTCGAGGAGTAGAGGACTGGTGGATGTGGATGTGGACAGGGTTATTGTGAGTATGCACAGACACACAACAAACAACTCCCCTTCTCAAACATTTCAACCCCTTTTTGCACAACACGAGGGCACTCGACGAAAACTGAAATTCCGCGCCACTGCGTTTGAACCACTCCAGGTTTTTGACCTACAGACTTTTGCATTGGAAACGAGAAACAAGCAAAACGTGTATCGAGCTGTTCGTTGAAGTATCGCTATTCTCTTGCAGTTGTCATCAGACCCGTCAAAGGAGATCTCCCAGTTGGTTACTCGTCTCAAGATGACCGACAAGACTCCTTGCCCTCTCACCCCGTCGTATCCCCCTCCATCCATCCCTCCTCCACTCCCTCCAACCTCTACCATCCCTTCCATCAACTCCCACTCCACCTTCACCTCCTCTTCCTCTTCCTCTTCTCGATCCTACCATCCCCTTCCTCCATCTTCATTCCCCTCTACTCACTCGGCTCCTCCTCCCATCTCCCAATCCAAGTCCCTTCTCCACAGTAAGCATTCCTTGTCTTCCTTCACAAGTCAGCCGTCTTATTGTTCTTCTTAGTTGCTGCATCAGATATCAGAAGGGGTTTCTTAGGATGATACATCTGAGGAGGTCTCAAGGGGGTGTGGAAGGGAGGGAGTATAGGGAGAGGAGGGGCGGGACCTTTTCCGCCCTCAAAACTCGTAGCTTCTGTTCCCGTGCTTTCGTCTATTTCGCAGTGCTGAGCATGTCCCCTACTCCTGCAGGTTTGTCCTTCGTCGACTAAGAGACGATCGATAGTATTCCATGCATTGCTAGTAGATAACAATGGCTCTCAGCTCATTCCTTCTTCTTCTTCATGGCTCTCTTCCTTCTTTCCATCCAAACTCTTTCCATTCCCCATACTCATTTCTTTCCCCCACCCTCTCCTCTTTCCTCCTCTCCTTCCACTACATCGTTTTCCAATACTATTCTTTGCTCTGTCTTCAACCCCCCTAATTTGGAGAAAACAAATATATCAACAATCGGCATTGCATTACATGGCCTGTCTTCCCTCTCCCTTGAAACCTCAGTGAGATGCATGAAACACTCGATTCTTAGTATATTTTGACCTCGGAAGTAAACAAAATGAAGCGTGGGAAGGAGTGAATGGGAGAGTAGCGAAGAGGGATGTAGAGAGTAGATGAGGAGAGGAGAGGGGAGATGACGGAGAAGAAAGAGAGACTCATTGTGACACTTGAGATGTTTGTGCCAACTGCAAGGAGGAAATCACTGGAGATAAGCCTGGATGCACTGCACTGAACCAGGTGAGAAAAGGGTAGAGTGAAGGAATGGGAGGGATGGAAGAGTAAGGGGGGGGGGGAGGAAGAGGAAGAGTCGGCTGCAGGTATACCATGTCGCCTGTTTCGTGTGTGACAAGTGTGGAGACCAACTGGCGGGATCTTCCTTCTACAATGTAGATGGAAAGGCCATTTGCGAGAAGGACTACGTGGTGAGTGAAGGGAAACGAGAGCTGTGACTGGCGACAGAGACAGACCAAGAGATACGGCCTTTTTGCATGCATCCTCTTCAGTTCTGTTTATCAACTTAGCTGTTGAGAAAAGGACGTTGATTTTGAATAGAAGAGATTGGGAGAGGGAGCCGATTGGAGAAGAATGAGCGAGAAAGGGCAGCGATAGACGAGATGATGTTGTTAAGGATTCGTTGGAGAAGTGTGCCAAGTGCAAACAAGCCATTTCCGATAGACTGTTGCGTGCAGTTGGAGGAGCATTCCATGTGCACTGTTAGTTATCTCGTCTCCCGTCCCTCTCTTAGTTATCTCCTCTCCCTTCCCTCCCCGCATCCTCCTGTATCCTCTCTTTGCACAGGCTTCACGTGTACTGCGTGCAACATTGCCCTGGATGGAATTCCCTTCACAGTATCGAGTGACGAGAATGTCTACTGTGTTCCGTGTTTCCACGAGTACGACTCCCTTCTTCTTGTCTCCTTGTCCTCCTTATTCCCCTTTCTTCCCTCCATTCATCTCCTTCATTCAGAGCCTTCGCTCCCCGTTGTGCCGTATGTTCCAAACCGATAATCCCGCAGGACGGAGAGAAGGAAAGTGTCCGAGTTGTAGCCATGGATAAGGTTTCTTTTATTTATTATTACTTGTTCGTCAGCTTGTTCTAGTTGTGATTATGTACCTCATTGTTTGCTTTCAGTCCTTCCATGTTGAATGTTATCGATGCGAAGACTGTGGACTACAACTGTCATCAAAGGTGAGATAATTTCTCCTTGTGTGCCATCTTTCCAATGATGCCCTCTGTTGTATCTGTTCACCTGTTCTCCAAGTCCCATGTCCTATACTCGTTGTATTCAGATCGAAGGCCAAGGTTGTTATCCCCTTGACTCCCATCTCTACTGCAAGACGTGTAACGGAAACCGTCTTCGTCTGCTTGCCTCAGCCTGATTCCCTTGTCCTTTTCCTGCTTTGATTCCCTCCCTCCCCTCCCTTTCCCTTCCCTTTCCACTTAGCCTATAGCAATGTGCAATACAATGCGAGTGAGTGTGGATACACATTAAAGTATTATGCTGTCTCTTTACTCGTATATTACATTCAGTACACGTATACACGACTAGTCTTTTGGCATCTCAAGGGAATTGAAAGTCGTCAGTAATCCGTTAAGGAATGCATAAAAGGCATCGGGTGTTCCCGATAGCGAGGATATAATTTCGGCCTCCGACTTCATCTGACAAAAGAGACTGACAGTCAGCCCGTGGATAGCTTACCTTCGGAGGGAAGGGAGAACTTCCGATGTAGAACTGGTAGAGATTGTGGGTGAAGCGGTAGAGATCCATTAGAGCTTCTTGACAACGATCGTTCACCATTCTGCATACTCCAAGTGACGAATACTGCACATCTTTCACTCACTTTTCTATCTTCCTTCGTATCTCCACGAAATCACTGTGAGCCTTGAGACGTGCGAAATGATGCAGAGATTTATTGCATATCCTTGAATTAGTGTTTGGATGGGTATAAGAAGATAACTAACTGTTTGTATAGAACATCGGGGGTTTGGGTGAGTATGGTATGGATGAGAGTGACCACGTCGTCCTTCTCCCCCACCAAGCCAACTCCCTCCATTTCCCCCTCCTTGTCATCCTTCTTTATTTCACTCGTTCCCTCCTCTTCCTTTCTCTTTCTTCCACTTATCTCACGATCAGACCACTTCTCTTTCGCTTTCTCCTCAATCTTCCCTTATTATTAATCTCATTAAACTCCAACCTCCTTCTGTTGATCTTTGATCTTTCCTTCTTTCTTCTCGCTGCTTCGTCGTTGTTGCAAGGAAGAAAGAAATTTCTGAGACACGGCTTTTGCCCTTAGTCATTCTCTTTGAGGGAATGTGAAACAAAGTAGGAACAAGGTGAGTAATGAGAGAAAGGAGAAGGAAGGAGATGAGGGAAGAGTGGGAAGGAAGGAGAGGAATGGGAAGAGTTCATAGCTAGGCTTGTCTTGTCCCGACGTTTCTTCACTTCCATTTACTAAATTAGAAAAAATGGGAAGCATGAATATTAACGGTACTGCGTATTTTACGTTACGATTCTTTGTTACAGACACACATTGTAATGTCCGATCGGACAGCCGAAAAGTTGTTTGAGTGAGAGAGAAAGCAAGCAAATGCTGCAAATAATCACCTCGGCATCGCTACTTTCGAGTGAATTCGAACGGCACTTTAGTGCGAGATTTCGATCGTTTGTAACCAGAATAATCTTCTTCTCTCGTCCCTCCACTAAATTCTCGCATTCATTTACCACTTCGCAATTATTTTCGCCAATACAGTAATCTGCCCGATCGGGAAAAACACGTGTGGGGGGTTAGACTGTTTCACTCTCTGCGCTCTCCTCACTTTGCACGATCTCTCGTTTGAAGAATGACTGTTATAAGAGGGAGAGTGATGGTGAAACGCAGAATAAGAAAAATTCGAGACTAAACCAGAACCTAGGTGCTATGATCACTATGCACGACCGTTTATCTGGCTCAACCCCATACATTGAAACTACACTAAGCGCGTCACAATCAGTTCGCGATAGCGGTAACCAAAACGTTACCGTAACCCATCTTCAGTCAAAATTTCAATATTTCCTTGGTTTTTCTGCACTAAGATGTTCCGCCATGATCGACATTTGCTAGTTTCTAAATAGAAAAAAATTACAGTCATTTGCGCCTTGAGATACGATTTTTTAAAGATGAAGTATACGGTAACAAAAAGGCTACAGTATGCTTAAAGCGTGTGCCGTTTTAGGATGTAGGGTGAGAACGTACGTGCTATGATCACTGTGTAAAAGAGGGTTGTTGGGTCCTTTAACGCATAAACGTCTATAATTATTTTGAAAAAAACCCACGAAACGACTGAATTCGTAGTCCGCACTTGAGAATGAAATCATCGTTGGTTATGCACTCCAAACCCGCTAGTTGTTCGTTCATCTTAAAATGAAGCTCGCAATACAGTAACCCAAGCATAGATATTCCTCACTCACTTCACTTGCACTTTCAAGAATGAGTCGTGGAATTCGTGCCTCAGATAAGTAATCAAGTTGTCGATGTACCCTCGAGACCTGAACTAGTGTACTGACCTAACAATTCATATGTCACGGTAATCAATGCCAGTAAATAGTATCCACCTTTTCTCTCATTTCGTCATCTCGCCTCTTCAAGCCATCCAGCTCCTTGAGTACAGTATAGGGGATAATCGTGATAACTCCTCCTATATTCGTCAATATTACGATATGCATTCCACAAAACGCTCATCAACCTTCAACAGCCTTCGATGCTATATCAGGTTCATGTAGAAGAGAACACGTGTCAATCACAGCGAAAGTGTCCCCGTCAATATCATACTTTGTTTTCTTCGTCGTTTCAATACTCACCTCAAAATAGCCTTCTTCATTTATAATATAATAGTTTAATAATACACAGGCACACTATCTTAACTTATTTCGAGCAAAATGCCTACAACAAGTCATTCAGGAATCCTAACTCTAATTGAAGAAAAAGACGTAAGGGCTTGCCAACCCGAAATTTGAGGAATAATTTATTTTTCCAGGAATAATTTAATCTAAGAGCGGAAACGAAACTCACATCATCGGGTAAATTGGTATGCCTGATTCCTCGAACAGCTTCAACGTAGTTGTCTATTTCCATCTTCTCCCCTGACGGACCCGCTTCCTGTAGTACTTTCATTTCATACATCACCGGAGACGGTCAAACGTGAAATAACTGTAAAAGATGAACTGACATCACTTGAAGCCAGATCCCTGTTGACATATTCATCCACTTCTTTTCGTGTCCATACGGAGATGTTCAACTTAGAGTTGAAGTAGAATACATGCATGTGTTTAGTGGAGAGATGGGCAGTCCAGTTCGGGGGAAGAGTGTCATCTTGTACTCGAGCCACCGCTTCCTTCTTCTGCTTATCCTTCTTTTCTATTTTATCCTTCTTCTTTGCTATTTCGTAATCTTTGTCCCGCTTCCTCTTTTCGGACATCTAAGAGAGAATAGATACTTTACATCTTGAACTGATATATTAATCAGTCATGGTACTGACCAGATTAGAATACGGGCAAGCAAAGCGAAAAACGAGCAAGAAATTTACTTCAAACTTTACGGACTAAGGAAAAGAGTAAGAAATAGAAACAAGAGAAATTTAGAAGAGACCGCACGGCGCAAGATCAAGTAAATGGTAGTTACATCACACCGGAGCGCGCAAACACGTTCTTACACGTTGAGCTAGATTCAATCAGTCGATATCCCGTACACCTCATACACTTCTGCTAACTACAGTAACTCGTTGCGTGTTATACATGTATGCAAGTGAGCAAATTTCCGAAACAACAATTAGCAAATTAACAGTTTTAGGTGAAATTCTAGTGAAATCTAGTGAAAGTGGGCGCCCAAAACTAGGGAAAGTGGGATCACAGGGGCGGATTAAACTTGTTACTTCGTTTGAAACAAATTATACGAGGCTTTCCTATGTACAACCCTGTTACTCGTTTTACGAGCTAATAATAGATTGACTAGCAGTAGAGGACCTAGTAGCGCCTTCTAATGACAGATTCATTGCATTGAATACTTCCAGTTGCTTGGTTTCTTCGGCTGTTAATTGTTCTCCAAGCTGAACAAGACGCTGTAGGCAATTCGCCCTTCGATTCTTCATCTGATCTTCTGTCAGCTTATTTGTTGCGTAATCTGCTGCGATCTGAATATTATTCACTTTATTTTCCACGAGGTTATGTAATGATGACTATGGTTACTATACGACAGTTCGAGAGCTAATTAATACATTTCCAGATACACGGACTGGCTCAATTATCTACACAGGAAACGTTCTGGATTCAGGTATGTTTTCTTTTTACCAACCAACTTCTCAAGAGAAACGCAAAATTATAACTGTTAGCGGAATAAGGGCACTTCTAAGACATATAACACATGATGTTCAATAATGTTTTGCAAGGAGTATTCTATAGAAAGGTTTGTCGATCGAAATTTACTTCTTATTTACCTGTATGATCTTCTGCCTCTCAATGGCGATTTGCTTACACGAATCCTTCGGTCTAACACTTTCGAATGCCTTCGAGATCATCTCCCTTACTGCCTGAATACAAGTCTTTCCTTTATGTCTCTTGCCTTGCTTACTTGTTGCTCTATCGAATTACGGTTTTGCGACGAAACACTCCCTCCCGCCATCTTTTCCAGTGTTGCCTTTATTTCCTGTAATTGCGCTTTCTAAATAGTACAATGTAACGATGTTTCAGATAGGGCTGATAATCATGACAAAGTTAAACGAGCTTACCGAAAGTTCGTTAAGCGTTTCCTCTTTCATCTCTTTATATTCATCTTCGGACAAGTTAGACCTGCATAGATAATGAAAGCAACTCAATTAGATAATGAAAGCAACTCAATTAGATAATGAAAGCAACTCAATTAGATAATGAAAGCAACTCAATTAGACAGATAGCTAACCGTTCTGCTTCTATTTCTGCGAGTTGTTCAACTAATCTCGACGTCTGATCATGTAGATTACTTATCAAACTCTGGTCGCTCATTCTGAAATAAGCTCTTATTGAAAGTTGAAGTGGAAAATGACATGATCAAAGCCACATACACGCGTTGACAATAGCTACTAAAAGATTGGGTGTACCTGCAACGCAGGGGTACTGTAGGAGAAAGAAGCGAAACGTCGACGAAAGTTTCACTATGCGTGCACACTATTGTTGTTGAATGACGATATTAATATATCCTCTAGGCAGCCACCAATCATTTACTTGCTTGTTCCCTCCCCTATCGATTCTCGTACCGTATCTCTCCCCGCTTTGCACGTCTCCATACTCCCGAACAGGCGAATCGATGATAATTAAGTTTATATCTCTCTCGTTTAGCTTTATTCCTTATGTTTATTGTGTATTATCAGAGGGGCTGGTTATGGATTAGTCGGGTATCGATGAGTATTGCAGGAACGGTGAATGGCCTTGATGGCATGAAAAGCAGTGCTGAGAGCAGATCGGACAAGTCGATAACATTGTCTCTCTCACTACCGAACAAGCAACTTTGTGATTACATGGAGGTTAGTTCAGTCTTCACTCACACCTCTTTGCATCCCCCTTCATAACACATGGACACCAACTCTACTTTTCGGTGATACACCTCTAATTTCTGAATGTCTAAGTGATCAAAACGTGAATGTCCCTGTTAAATGTCTCATGAATGTGTAATCAATGATTCAGATGAAGATGCTTCGTAGATCTCGTTCAATCATGTCGATAATCTTCGGTGGAAATAAGTCAAAAGACAAGTCACAAGCGAGTCTCTTCCATGCATTGATAGTTATATTCCTGGAGTACTTCGCATGGGGATTGTTGACAGTTCCTGTGATTAACGTGAGAGAGTTCCCTTATTCGTGTATAATGACCCCTCTACAGGTTCTAGCAGAGACATTCCCGGCTAACAAGTTTTTGATGAATGGAATCATCCTGGGATTCAAGGTAGCTCTTGAGATGCTTTACATGGGTAATATCACACTTCTTCAGGGTATTCTCTCATTTCTCTCGGCCCCTTTAATCGGTTCACTATCTGATATTTGGGGACGGAAGATGTTTCTCATTCTGACAGTATTTTTCACATGTATGCCTATTCCCTGTCTCAAGATCAGTCCCTGGTACGATTCACTCATTGCCTAGACTAGCCTACTTTTCTGTTAAGGTGGTACTTCGCTCTTTTCTCCTTTTCTGGGGTCTTCTCTGTCACTTTCTCCGTAGTGCTCGCATATGTAGCGGATATCACTGAAAAGGTAAGATATTCATACTCCTTATGCCGTAGATATATCCCTTGTCCTGCCTTCCCCACAACAAGTATTGTTGACGAAATAGTTCCGTTAGTAATCTCATTCCTACGTTGTCTGCACTCTCTTACCTCTTCGCTCTCTTGTTGGCAGTAGGAATGAGACGACTGACGGAACATTTTCCTCAACCATATTGTCTAGCACGATCGATCGTCTGCCTACGGACTGGTCTCTGCAACATTCGCAGCTTCTCTAGTCACTTCCCCTGCCCTCGGGGCTTATTTGGGAGAGAAGTACTCGGATGGAATCGTCGTGGCCATTGTGAGTCCTTTCTCACTTTGGACGGGTACGGTAGAGAGATGGAAGGCGTACGGTAGTTGTGTGTAGGGAAGTGCCCATTAGTTACAGTACCCCTACCCCTCCCCTCATTCAGGCTACCCTCGTAGCTCTTGCCGACGTTCTTTTCATTTGCTTCTTCGTTCCTGAATCCCTGTCAAGACGTGCTTCAATCGATTCGCTCTCATGGCAGCATGCTGATCCCTTCTCTTCGCTTCGATTGGTCGCCCACGATCCCATCATTCTCAAGGTGAGTCTGCCTCCTATGTGGGAAACATTCCCAATCATCTTTTGAAATACGTGCCTACCATTGTATACTACAGTCGTGAATTATCGAGCCTACTAGTTGAACATTTCTATCAAAATGAAGTGTACCAAAGTAAAATTCCGTGCCTCTTCCCCTCAATCCCCGCCTATTCAGTTGGCCCTCATCGTCTTTCTGTCATACTTGCCAGAATCGGGTCAATTCTCGTGTTTCTTCGTGTACCTCAAGCTGGTGGTGGGATTTCCCCCCGAGGCAGTGGCTGCCTTCATTGCCCTAGTGGGAGTCCTGTCTGTCATCGCGCAGACCTGGATCCTTCTCCTTCTCACGAAACGACTCGGATCAAAGGCCACCATCACTGCCGGTCTCAGTTTCCAATTGGCCCAGCTCACTTGGTACGCGCTGGGAACACAGTGAGTACTACATTTATTGCTCCATTTGCTTCCCTGTGGATTACGGTAGCCTCGACTGGGGGATTACGGTAGCCTCGACTGGGGGATTACGGTAGCCTCGACTGGTGGATTACTGTGCTCGCAGAACGTGGATGATGTGGGCAGCGGGTGTTCTCGCTGCTCTCTCAAGTATTTCGTATCCCGCTCTCTCGGCCCATGTTTCTCTCCTTACGGATAGAGATAAACAGGGAACTGTACAGGGAGTCGTGTCGGGAATCAGAGGATTATGTCAAGGTACGGTGGGATACGGTAGACGGAGTGTCTTCTCTTGAAGGGTTCGGCCCCGCTCTCTTCGGGTTCATCTTCTATTTGGTGGACGTGGACTTGAATACGGATGGCGATGGAACAGGGCATGTTGGTCAGTGCATTTTGAGCTGTCTTTGAGGGATATCTTGGGATTGTAAGGAGAAGACGAGATTAAGTGAAGCAAAGAGGGACTAGGGGGAGATGGAGTGGTTCTCTCTGCAGGAGTGGGCCCTGCCTTCCCTGCCCCTCGGATTCGACCTGCCAATGTAAATGAGAGGATACTCACCCCACGAAGGAACGGAACGGACTCGAGTTGGATGGAGAAACCCGCTTTCAATTGGTTACTCGTTCCGGGTACGGTAGCTATCGCGAACTGACTTATTAGATCATTCCGAATATCATATGAGAGAATGTGCAGGGGAAAGGAACTGTAGGTTTGGAACGAAATGAAGTGAGGGAAGGGTTGACTCTGCTATAACGGTGTGACGCAGGTCCCCCATTCCTGGTCGGAGCCTTTCTCGTTCTTCTCGCTCTTCTATGCAATTCCACACTTCCAAATATGTCACACGGTACGAATTTATTCCCTTTTCATTTTTCCCGTCTATTGGTCACTGTACTATTCACTCTGCATGTGAATAGCGAAATGTGCATCCGTATATCATTCCTATTCCTATTTACGATGAGAGAATGACGCGATACTGTCATTAGAGAGTGCGGGAGAAGTAGGAATGAGTTTACTAACGGAACCATTTCCTGGATAACAGTAGATAATCTTGCGTATCAGGTAAAGCCGGCCGAAGTGCTTCGTTGTCTCGACAGTCTTCTTCAGCTTCAGATTCAGCCCGATTATTACAAAACGATGCATAATCGATATAGTCAGTCCCCGTCCCCTAGTCCTAATCCTTGATCCTATTCGTAAAACGAGTCAATCATTCCTACCCCCCCCCACTCATTCTCCCCTTCCCAATCCCTCTCAGTTGGAGCTATTCCTGTATATTCGGGTGCTTGCTCTATGCTATTTCATTCGATGTCCATCTCTCATAATCAATTTCTCTCTATCATCTTCATTGTGTCTTTTCTTTTCCTTTACAAATAGATTGGTATGACTTTTCTATGTCTTTTTTAACGATCGGCATATCTTTGTTAGAAACACGGTCACATGATAGCGAACTATAACTACAAAAAGTATATCTTCGTTTGTTATAGTTGAAAAGTATATTATTGTTCATACAGTCTAACAGGTACTGTCACGAATTGAATTGTGCGAATGGGTAAACTGGAGCATTAGCTTACTTTCCTTTCTGTGTCTTCTTTCACTTTCCTGAATTGTTATTGATAATACTTGTACAAAATGCATATTATGCTGCTCGTTCTGGTACTCACAAGTTGAATGAATCGAATTATTGTGCATAGCCATTGATTGACTGGGTAAACCATATACCGTATACCCCTCTGAATACCGTATACCTTATGGGTATTGACTGGTTGATCACCGGTTCACTATACCTTTTGTGTTATGAGGCAGATTAAAGGAAATGATTTAGATGGAGGAGATTGAAGAGAAGGAACAAAGTGCTTTCTTTATTGAATGTCAACAAGTGTTGAATGAAATGAGAGGATCGAAGGAAACGAGAAAGGAAGCAGTTGAATTGAGTAGAGAAGTGATGGATATACTGAGTAGATCGAAGGAGACTCACAATACAAAGGTGGGAAGGGATGGAATTGGGGGGAATGAAGGGGTTACAGTATAAAGACTTGGAATGGATGAAGAAGAAGAAGGTACAACTACCATTACCCTTGACTAAGCAAATGATCGAGAGGCAAGAATCGAGTGAACTACAGTACAAATGGAGTATTCCTGAGAAGGTTGGTTACGGTATCGGAAGGGATTAGGGAACAGTGAGGTTGAGATGGATGTAGTGGATGATTCAATTGTGAGACTACAGTCCTCTAATTGCTTCATTCGAATATTTATCACTCTTCCCACAGTAAGTCACTTGGTTCTATTGAATTACTATTGAAATCGCATGAGATTATCTTAATTTCAGTCACTTTTGGGACGCAGAGACTTCGTAAATGGTGTGTATCACGTGAAAAGGGCGCTTATGCTTTCTTCGGCTGCTATCATATTACGGTAGGTTCCTTTCCCCGTGAAACATTTCATGTTTCAGGTTCCTTTCCCCGTGAAACATTTCATGTTTCAATCCATATTTCCTTTTTACAGAGATGAATTGGACGGAGCTACTGTGGAATTCTCGTCGACTACCGACGATGAACTGTATCCTTGCTTACGGTACGATTGGGTAGTGGAAGCTGTGGGATACGATTGGGTAGGGAATACTGTAGAATGCGAATATTCAGGGTGACGAGAGACGCAAGTTGTGTGGAGGTTTGTGTGGGTGGATCAATCGACTCGATCAAGTCTTCTCGATTATTGCCTACTGTAGGCAATATAAGAGCTTCGTGGTGTCATGGGGAAAGGGCCGCGAGTAAAGGTGAGAAGGGAATTCTGGTGACTTGGGGGAATAACAAATAGATGACTATTTCTTAACGATTTTCTCTCATACTGGGACGAGTCTCGGTTATATTGAGTGACACATAAAAGTGAATTGAGCTGAGACGATGGATTCTGATAGAGGGGATGAATAGAGTGTGTACTGTAGATGAAGAGTGCAGTCCGATGTTCAACTATCGATTGGGAATGGATACTCACGAGAGACACCTTCTGCTTTCTCTTCAATCATTCTTCACCCATCGACCGAAATTGCAAGATGTTGTCTGTTTGCTGCAGAGATGGACGAGGATTCGACGGTTTAAGGGGGTAAGTGGGGGTGGGGATTGAAATAAGGGGAGGGAAGGGGGAAGAGAGGGGGGGGGGGGGGCTACCCACGTGTAGCCTTGGCAAACAATATTCTAATGCCAAGTTTACTGTGTTCAGTAATTATGAAGAATGAAATGCACTAATAGATAACATGAAGGTGACTGACGTGCTAATCCGTGCGTGGGTCATGCATCTCGTGTTGACTAAGCAGTTATCCGACAAGTTCGATACCGTATCCCTCCTATCTACGGTATTCCAATCGCTCGGTAAGTACCCTCCCTTATCTCCCCTCCATCCACTCTATTCAGCTTCTCTCCCCGCGGGAACCTCAGTCTCTCTGTCTCAAGACCCTTCGTCTGTGTGTCAGTCCTCCACTAGTTGTCTGTGTGTGTGGGATGAGACGGGGACAGTCAATATCGCGTATTCCCTTCAATACTACGATCTCGTTCGACTGAAGAATGAAGTGAGTCTCTTCGTTATAGTCGACTATCACCCATCAACAGGCCAATCGTGCTCTGTTTTGTGTTGGAGACCTTTCTCGTTCTTTTTTCCTATTCCATGATCAACTCTCTCCAATCGATATCTTCGATGAGTTCATACAGTAAGCCTTACTTACCGTAATCTATCTCCTTTCTCTTAAAAGTGTCCAACTCCCTTCGTCGGTTCTATCAAATCTCGAGCTTATGGCAGATACTGTAACATATCGTGATAAGGTTAGTTCGTATCTTTATTATATGCAGTGATCTCTTTGTATTCAGAAAGTGTCGTTCTATCGGCAATTGACGAATCAGTTGAAAGAAGCAATGGGAGAGCGGATGGAATTGTGTGAGATTATTGATGTAGAGGAGATGAAGGAGGTGCGTGTACCTTGTACTATAATAGTGCAGTCTGTTTTCATGCAAGTAAACAGAGTTTGCAATACTTATCTTCAGTCTTCCGAAAAGAGAGTGTGGGCCTTATCCTCATCCTTCCCATCTCCTTCAACTTCTTCTCATATTGCTTTCATCATCGCCATTCAACCTACTCAACATTGGAATAATCCGCTTACGGTATTATTATCTGTCCCTTACCGTAATCTCTTTATTCTTCGCTTACCGTATTCCTCTTCTCTCTATCCCACCATAACCTTTGTTTTCCCATCCCTACCGTACCCTCATCTCCCCATCCTACCGTAATCCTTTCAGATCGGTCCCGTAGCGAATCATCCAGAAGCTGCATCTTTCTCTTCCTTCTGGGAGAAACAATGTCACATTCGTAAGTTCGTGGATGGAAGGATGTGTTTGACAATGGACTGGAGTGATGAGAACGGAGGGGAGATTCCCGTGAAGATCGTCCAATTCCTTGTGCAACGGTTAGTGCACTGTCTTGTGTATTATCTCCTGATTCTCTCCCTTCAGTAAATGGTCGACTGACCCATTGCTCTCCTCTCGTTCTTCCCTCCCTTCTTCGCTTCGTTCCAACCCTTCCAACCACCAAACCATCTCTCGTTCCTTCACTAAACTCGCTGAAATGCTCAGAGGAGTGACGGGTCTTCCACTATCAATTACGAATGTGCACGCAGTGTCGGCTTATGCAAGAGGAACTGAGGTGGGATGGGGAGGATTGTAGGGATCTGGGGGACAGGTAATACTGTATTCGGGGGATACTGTAACGCGTGTTGTAAGGAGTTCTGTATTCAGCTGGACGATAGTGTTCTGGTGAAGGGAAGTGGTGGAGCAATGACCAAGGGCCTTCTCATCCCCATCCCCACTTCACTCCCTCCATTCAAACCTTCTATCCGTGGTCCGTCCCTATCCCCCTCCCTCTACAGTAACCCCTTTCTTACAGTTCAAATTCGTCTGGAACATTCGGGTAAATGGGGAGAGAACGAGAAGGCAATTGAATACCTTCATACTGCATTCCTCGTCCAACTATCGAAGAGTCTCAAAGAACAAGTCTCGGTGGAGAGTGTAGTCTCCGAGGGAAATCTACTAGTTTATATCGTAAGTTCCCAAGCTCTATTCTTTTAATTATACCATTCCTTCTTAGGATCAAATTGTTTTCCGCCTTGAAATTGTGAATGGAAAAGTGCACGCGATGTTGAGAAGTGAATTGGAAAAGAAGAAGAACGAAGGGTCGAGTAGAGCAGAGATTGTGAGGACCCAGAAGAGACTCGACGAATTCGAGAGACGGTTGGTCGTTCTAGTCATTATGCTCGGACTACGATATACCTCATTACCCCCTCCTACCGTAATCCCTCCCCTACCGTACCCTCCATTCAGTTTCATCCGTGAGCAAGTGTTGTCGTCTTCCCTGTCTTCCCTCTCCTCCCTGCACCCTTCATTCTCTCAATCTGTCCAACTCTTCCGTCGATGGCTCTCCTCCAATGTATCTCCTTCCCCTTCCCTCCCCAATATCCCCCTCTTTCAGTTGCTCAGTCATCTCCTCTCAGACTACGCAATTGAACTTCTGGTTGCCTTTGTCTATTCGGATAAACAACGACTAGCCCCTCCGCAGTGAGTCCCTTCCTCTCTCTTCTTCCCCATCTCTATTACCGTACTCCCTAAAGTATCCCTCCCCCCTACAGTATTCCTCAATTCAGTTCATCCCTCACTGCATTCCGTCGTGTCCTTCACCTTCTCAGTACTCATAATTGGACTCTTCGTCCTCTCATAGTCGATCTTCGTGGAGAATGGAATGGTGCGTCTTCCTTTCCTTCCTACCGTAATCTTCCTCCTACCGTAATCTTCCTTCCTACCGTAATCCTTCCCTTGTAGATGACCGTAAGAGTGTAATCGAGAAGAGATTCGTAGAACTGAGAGCAGTTCTTCCTCCGATGGTGATAGTTTGTGAAGAGGATGAGAAGGGAACGACGTGGACTAGAGACACTCCGGATATGGTTGGTTCATGCTTGGGCACGAAACAGTAGAAGATTACGGTAGGGGTGGTAGGCACCTCATTGTCAGGAACGTAGCTTCGTAGTCTAACAAAAATCTGAGTTTGTACATCGGCAGGCCACAAATAATTGACGGTAAAGCTGCCCATGTATGGGTTGGTTGGCAGACTGGAGTGTAGTCAGTGGACAGACTATACTGTGCGATATTTCGCAGTCCTATACACAACTCAGATTCTGCTCAAACGGTTGATCTCCCTAGCCCGTTGTACTCATTCTCTTCTCGTCTCTCACGTCTCTTCCCCTAAACCCCTCGATATTGAGGTATCATCTCTTTCCCTCCGCTATCCCATCCCTCCCTTCAGATGTTACTCTCTAAAGAGGTGGGAGTGTGGGATGTCATCATTTCCCTCGACCCCTCCCTAATTCCTCGTCCCCCCTCTTCATCTCACAAGACATGGCACACTACCGTCCCGATCGTAGACTGGAATCCCCTTCGTTCCTTCATTTCTCTTCTCAATCTCAACTTCTCTCAAGTCGCCTATTTCTTCTTCAATCAATACCACCCCACTAAAATAGCAGTCAAATGGAAGGCTGTAGTGGAGGGGAGTGCAGTATCAGTAAGTTCAATTCACTCACATCTACCGTAATACCGTAATCGGTTATCTCTACCGTATGCCTTCAGTTGACTCGTTGTGGTGCGTGCAAGAGAGGATCGGATGGAAAGTTGCACATCAATAGAGATGAAGTAATGGAGGGAATCAGGATAACCGGAGGACCTCTAGTTGCTCAAGTTACTACCGTATCCTAAGCATTGCTACGGTACCTTGTTAAAGAATTCTGTTATTGTTACTTGTTGTTATCTCTTGTTACGTGTGACGTTGATCTTTTAGAAAAGCCAATAAATGTTTTCGTTCTCTAATGGGTTCTGTATTTGGTCGTTTGTTCTCATCGATAACTCGTATACCGATCCACTGATGAATTATCGTGGAAGTATGATCTAGGTATACGGTAGAATAAGCGTCGATCGGTGAATTAGAACAACGAGTAGTCACAATGTCCGGTAATAAAGGTTAGCATTACCATATTTATTAGATGGATTGTCGAGCAGGTTACAATTTCAGAGGAAGAATCTCTGACGGGAGAGAGTACTACTACGAATGGAAAGGAAGCTCAAGGTTAGATTATCCGAGTCTCATCTACTACACTAACGGCTAACCTTTCAATTGAGCATGGTACGATCGTTAGCATACATGGGCAGGGTTACCGACAACTTTCAGTTTGGGGCCTACCATAGTAGAGATCGCGATTCTTCATAGCCTACCACACGACGTTTTACCAGTCCATGTTCCGAAATTCCGAATGTCTCTGCGTCTCTCTAATTTCCATGCTCTCTCGCCTACACTCTCTTAATTTGCATACGACTCTATTCTACGCAGCAGGACGTAGTGCTACCAATAAGGTTTCTTGTACACTGTGGTGCTTACCAAGTAAAGTTTCCGACAAAAAGAGGGGCCTACCACCCGACGGTCGGGTGCTTGCCCATGTATCATCGTTAGAAATGGTAAATGACACGTGAGTGAAATTTGTACTTATCCATGTGATTGAGAAGTGGACATGGATTCTCTCGCGGATTCCTTCGTTTCTTCCTTCCAAGTCGACTCTTCTTCTCTCGGAGAACATCCCAGATTCACGAATTACAAGAACTACGATAAAGTTAAACAGGCACAGGTAATCGATGAGAGGAGACAGAATGGATTGATGGATTGATTGATTGCAGATACAACGAAGGGAAGAGTTCCTACAGAAACAAAAGGATAGTCGATGGGATAAATTAGAGAAGATTAGAAGAATTGCTGATAGTGAGGAAGAAGAGGATGCGGAGATGGAGGAACAGAAGACATCAAAGGGAAGGGGATCACGGTGGGGTACTGTAGATTGAGGGTTATCGCGAACTGACTTGAGGTACGGTGGAGTACTGATGACGTCTGAGTGGCTAGTCGACATCCCCAATGACGTCAGTTCGTGGATCTCTATTGTGGTCCCGACGGGAAAACGAGTTCTCGTTATCGCATCGAGGGTACGGTAGGGGTTATCGATTAGTGTATAGCTGTAGTAAGTAGTAAAACATCTGCGTAGTATTCCAATCATCTTATGATTTCTATTGAGGGCTTATTAAATGACAGTATAGAATTAAGTTGTATTAAGGGTGAGACCCGAGTGTACTCGAAGGCGGGAAATGTGCTCCGTTCCTTCAAGTCTCGTCTGCCGGGCGGAGGGGGCAAGGGGTCGAGGTGCATTCTAGACTGCATTGCATACCACGACCACTCGCGGTTCTTCATACTCGACATGCTCCAATGGAATGAAATCAACTTCCACGAGTCTCCCTTTTCCCTTCGTCATTTCTTCTTGAACAGTCGACTGCAGGAGCATCCCGAGGTACACAATGCATACGGTTGTAGTCGAGGGTTGGGAGTATCAAGATACGGTAGTCGAGGGTTGGGAGTATCAAGATACGGTAGCCGAGGGTTGGGAGTATCAAGATACGGTAGCTGCGAAATGCCGCCATTTGCCTCACTCTCACTCTTATCTGAGAGTGAGGAACCGTGCAACTGGCCGCCCTCGACTTAGATGGCCGGATGAAGTGAAGAAAGTATTCGGACTGAGATGGCTCAATTTGACGAACGAAGAATGGATCACTTCCCTTGATCAGCATGCGGCATGACCATACCACACCATCCCTTGGCATGACCCATGACACTGATAAAACTATCCTATCCTATCACTCTTATTAAATGATGGCGGAGATTACTGTCAGAGCTTCACTAATAGAAATGGGCTACGAACTCCTTTTAGATATCAGTTCCAAGTGCGAAGATGAAGTCTAGTTTCCACGGTCTTCCCTTCACTACAGCTTCTCCTTCCAATCGTCAGTTCCCCTTCCCTCTCTATTTCTCTCTTCTCTTCAGTTGAATCCCTCATGTCATCTTCGTATGACTTCGATGTCGATGGTATTCTCTTCTATCATCCCGAGGTACAGTCCCTCTTCCCTCTTCCTTCCCTACAGTATCCCTCAGGTACTGTACTTAGCCGGTCAATCAGCCCTCGTTGGATGGCTCAAACCATGGATGTTGCCGGAAGTGTTGAATGTGCGAGTGAACACGTAGTGAGTCTCGTTCCCCTTATTAACTCCCCCATCATGGTCCCCCCTCCTACCATCTCCCCATCCCTCCATTCAGTTACACAATCGGTGCCCCATCCTCTGCCCTTTCGTTCATCGAAGAGTTTAACAAGACACACCACCATTCCAGTCAAATCAAGTCGTCGTAGTCGATTGTTCAATTGTTGCTCTCTTTCCTCCTGTTGTTATGTCCCTCTTCTCTTCTTGTTTTCCTCTACTCAATCTTGTAATATCGATCGCGTATGGATGAATAGTAAATGTGTCTGTGTGACTGTCCGTGACTATGTCTCATCCCTTCCCTTATATGCCAACCGGTTCCGAGATACAAAGTGTCAGTCTGTCACTCTGTACTATCGTCAGTGCCTTCCTCTACGAGTCTTGTCCATTGACCATGAATGTCTCTCTTTCTCTGCGCCTCTCACTCTCGTGCAGTCTCTCGTCCGTTTCCCTTGACTCCTCTTCTCTCAAAACCCGCTATGTGCATCTTCTTCCCCTCTTCTTTTCCTTTCACTTTAGCTTTCGCTAGTCACGTGAGAGGAGTATGAGAGGGGGGTCACTCGTCCTTCTCAGTCTCCTTCTTCATCTTGTTGTGCCTCAACTCGACTGCGACATCCTCGACCCCTTGTGCAGAGCCCGTTACTCTTCAAGGTGACTCAGTCCCCTCCTCTCCTCTACTCAATCCTTCAGATCTCACTCCGATAACCTCCGATCTCGAATAAATAATAACCAGTGTAACTATCAGGACATCTTCCTGATTCCCGGCCGTGCCGATTCCTCCTGCAGTGAGTGTCCCCCTCTTCCCTTCTCCTTTCACTTTCCAGCTCGTCCTGGTGCGAAGCGAATCATAGACATTGATCCTCGACATGTTCATATCAAACCCGATGTCATCCGATTCCCGGGATGTTTCACTCTCGAGATCCGCAATCTCAAGGTATTCGTGTACTTGTCAAGTGACCTGTCTCACTCGGTTCGAGCAGAGAACGAGAGCACGTTGACTCTTCCTCTTCGTACTAATCGAAGCTTCTCTGCAGATCTCCGATGATGCGAATGCTCTAGGCAATTCATTCTTCGCCAAGGCTGAGTATCAATGGTGGAACGTCAAAGACTTTAGCAATCTCAAGTGTCAGAATGCGAGTAATAACGGATGTGGAGGACACGGGAACAATTGGTGAGAGAAGAGAAGAAGGAGAAGGGATGAGGAAGGGAAGACTGCAGTTACTACTGTGATGTGTGCGAGTCCCTCACTCAAATCGACTCGCATTCATCCGACGACTCGCTAGCCAGCCAGCTCAAAGGAATCAACTGTCCCCAGCGACCGGGATTGTACACCTTCAGAAAGGTAACGGAGGGAAGGGATGAGGGAGAAAGGGAGAGAACAGGAGTTCTGCTTCAACGACTGGACTTCCTTCGATTCGGACGGAGACTGCGAGATGGACTTCCTGACTGGAGACAAGGCAGACTACAAGAATGCATTCTCGTCACTCCAACAGATCGGATACGTACGTGTGCAGTACATTGACTCTGTACACGATGATTCGTATTACAGGGAAGTGTCATTGCGAAGATTCGATTAGCATTCAATGCAACGGGAGTCGTAGCGAGAAAGAGACAACTGAAGGAACAGCAGATTGAGGAGAATGTAGCGAGGGAACTCGAAGAGGTAATGGAGAGACGGTCGAGTGCAACTTGTCACGGTTCAGAGGAGGGCCACTTGGGATGTCAATAATGGACAGTTCGATAAGTTCTCCCAATGGTACATCGACTATCGCAAGAATGTATGGCACAAGTAAGTCATACGTTTGCACGATACTATCTACTTGTTTTTTTCTTCTATTGCTTATCTAAATCTCAAAGCTGCTTGATAGTAGTTCCCTGTGGTTCAGCTATCGAACATTTACTTCTTTTCGCGCTTGTTACACTCATGCGTCACCTATAACAACCTACGTCTAACTGTGAAACAGAACTTCATTTTAGACAGCTGATACAGTAGTCAGATTTAACCTGCAATTGATTAATAAGCCGCATTCCCCTGTCCATTTTAAATGTTCTGTGCGTGCTGATCTAAATAATCATGCATGAAAATCAGCCTCATTCCCCTGTGCATTTTAAATGTTCTGTGCGTGCTGATCTAAATAATCATGCATGAAAATCAGCCTGAGTTGTGGGTTGAAAAACAACTCATAGGAGGGCTACATGCAACCACACATAAACCGAGCTGCTTTTTAACTTAGCTTTTTAAGCTGCTTTTTAACTAAATTTGCCAAATGCATTCTGTTGTTGTTTGGGCCTATTTAACATTTGTTACTTATTCGTTACACGTTTATCCAAAACCGGCAAAAGTTAACCCTGCTTTTATAATCTTCAAATCATGCGTGTCCAAGCATATAATAGACTTCCTTAAGCTATTGTTTACCTTAAGGGAAGACTATCTGCCGTGGTTGTTATACGAGAACGAGATGTCGTGTCTCAAGTTGACCTTCGATGTCTGTGAACGCAATCCCCGCAAGATCTCCTATGGCGGTCGCACCCGATATACGTGTCAAAACTGAGTCTTATTCTAGTCTCGACTGATCTCTGTCTAGGGCCATTCTCTTTCATTCCTCGAGTTAAGCTACATCTTTCATCTTGTTTCACTTTTATTTCTTGAATACATGTCGTCCATTGCAAATCTTATTAGATTCATCTACGGTTTTCCACATATTCCTCATTAGAAAATTCGATTAAAAGTAGAAATGAATGAATCGGTTCAAGTAGTACGAAAGAAGTGCATAGAATCATGTAGTGCGAGTCAAGACTAGTTATGTTGATAGGAAATTAGAGATACCTCAGTGCCAATCATCTTTGATGATTTCACAGTTGTTCGATAGGTTATTTACAGAGGAGATAAAGTGTAAGCGATGGTGGATTGGGAACGAGTCTACAGCAACCAGTACTCAGTGTTGTACATGGGGATGTGATGGACGGAATAAGAGTATCAAGACCTGCGTGATATCCGATTGGCCTGTTGCAGTGCAGTCTTCTTGACAGCCAGTCGTTCCTTCCTCTCCATCTCCTTCTCTTTCCTTTCCGTCCGCAACCGTGCCAACGCAATCATTCCCCTCTCCTTTGCCTTCACTCCATCTACTCTCACCGTCTTCGTTCTCTGCAACGAGTTCAATCAGTACTATTGGCAGAACAGATCCACCAGTCAACCAGTAGTCTGTTTAGCAGTTTTAAACGGTAAATTTTCGCCAAAAATATTCTAATGAATATGATTTTTTATTGTTGAAAGATTACAGTACCTCGTTTCTCGAAAGCTAATTTTTAATACAGATGATTATTTATGGGAGAGCGATAATCATTGGACTATTACCTTCGATGGCGTGGGTGGAGGAGGGGGTCGATGAGAGATAGACGAAGCAGCTACTTGTACAGTAACCTTACTCTTTACCGCTTCTTCTAGCTCTTTCTCTGTTTTCCTTTGCTCCCTTCGAACCTCTTCTAGTATCCTTCGTGCTGCATCTTTTGACTGTGTTCGCACCTGAGAGCAAGTAACTCTGCTTCATTTACGCGCTTATCTTAATAATTTCACATGAAGCAAAGTAACCTCCGCCACTCTGCTGCAATTTCCACAATGTTGTCTTAAATTTTAATACACTTGTTTAGACCTGTTAAATAGCATTAAAATCCGAAAGTTACCTGTGTCAATCGGGCAATTCTCCTCTTTTTTTTCTCTTCTTCAATAATTCGTCGCCGCTCGTTAGGTGTGAGTGTTACATACATCTATCCAGAACTACCCAGAACGATCTTAACGGAAATATATTAAATACGCATAGAAACAATACTAGGAAAAGCATAATCAACGTTAGCTACTCCCTCAAAAGCTTTCAAACTGATCACTCGGATCCGGAGCCTAATTTACGGATTTATACAGTCAACAGAAGAGATGCATTAGGTCAGATCAAAGTAGCGGTTGGAAAAACATGAATAATTTTCCTTAGAAACGCAACACGCTATGTCGACACGGTAGCAAAAAATCGGAGCGCTGCGTAGATTCATGACTAATCCCGCCCCCTTCTAAACACCATAAGTTTCGGTAGCTCCGTAATTTGGCGTGCGGTCGTACTCTTTTATTATTACATTACTTCTTACTTCTTTCAAATAGTTTATTCTTTTCTTCTATTCAGCGATTATTTCTCAACTAGGTAATGATTACTT
>LS834145.1:96977-132888 GCA_900490955.1 Micoletzkya japonica
CCCCCTGAAGACTTGGAGCACGGGGGGAGTAGCTCCAAACGAGGATCGAGAGGACTACTCAAGATTCTACGGCAACTCGGACTGAGTGGGTTTTTGAAGAAGATTCGAAGTTTTTAACCTCTCCCATCTATATCGAAGCCCCTCCCTTGGATCCCCATCCACTGCTAGTCCTGATAAAAGTTGTAAAACTGAACTGAAAAACTGAGGGGGGGGGGAGTAGGGGAGAAGTTGCATGAGGAGGGAACACTTCACGGGGAAGATGTCCGAACGGAAAAAGACGAAATGAAGAACTGGATTGATACTTGCAAGAGTAGACAGAGAAGTAGACAGAGATCAGTGCACAAGTAGGGGTATGGGGATGTTTGGAGACACTCTTACTCTGGTCACTCTCTTAGGAGGGAAGAGCGAAAGATTCAGGAAGAAATGGGCAAGGATGTCGATGTGCTTGAAGAGCTAGCCAATGCTCATTGGTCTCCAATCGGTCTACTCACAATGTGAGACAAATTGCAAGAACACAACACATTTTCTCATTTTATCACACTGTATACAGTTGTAGGTACCTACACTTCCAGCACATTTTAGGGTACATTCAACTTTTCACACAGATCCTTTTAGGTATTTGTTTGTAGATGTTATTGGAGATTCCCCGTGTGATCAACCAATGACTTGTACTAATCTATGTTCATTTTGTAGCCTTTTTAAAGTGTCTCTAATCGATCAAACCACAAAGTACAATATTGTACCCTCTTGTTCCAGTCGTAGTGAGTATCTCTTATCTGTTCACTCAGTTCTCTCCCTTTACCCCACAATCAGTCTAGTATCTCTTTCAATAGAACACCGCTATTCACATAATAATCACCTGCTCAAGTTCTTCCATATTATAATGTGTTTACAGTCATATCTTATCTCTATTCGCCTATTCCCCTGTACAACGTTCCCATCAATTATTCCATGAGATAGTCCACTCCCGATATCTCTCGTCCCTTCAGAAATGCCTCACAAATCTCCATTCGGTCCTCTTCCTTCATCCAATTCTCCAATTCATCTTGATTTGTTTGCGAAGATCGATCAAGTTGTTCAGAAGGATCCGAACAAGAAAGCATTGGTAATCTTTTTTCTACTAATTTCAGTATGTTCTTGAATATTTTAATACAAAGTGATCCTAGAAAGAGTTCTTCGCCTATTTAGTCTTCAACATTTCGTGTTCATTACTATGTGTATGTTCTCTTCTCGTTATCTCCCACTTCATACCCTTCTTCATGCTATCATAAACACACGTGGCCACTACCTTTAAACACTACCTTTACCTCGCAGATCGAAGGCGCGAATCGATCTCAATTCCTTACTTATTCACAACTCCGAGAACAGTCGCATGCAGTTGCTCAGTTCCTACACAATCACGGTCTCACACGAAAAACTGCAGCAACGGGTACTGTAAAAGGAGTACTGTATGTGTTGTATTCACAAAGGAAGATATAATAGGCGTTTAAAGGAAATGTCCCACGAAAAAAATCGTTATTGAGTTATTCATTAGAAACATTGTAGTAAGGGCAAGACAACGAGATGAGCAAAAATCCCGATTCGAAATGACGCTCTAGGCCTCAGTACGGCCATCTGAATGTGCGAGATACGGTAATTCTCGTGGGGTAGTTTGTAGTTTAACCAAGCACTCCTCTCCCACAAATATAAATACCCAGTGGCATCGCCTGATCTCCACCGCTCTCACATCTACACACCATCGCTCCTTCCCTTGCTCTTCCCTTCCTGCTCCATGGCGAGCGAGACCGAGCAGGCAATGCCAGATGTTATTTAGATAGACGTTCTAGACTACAAACTACCCCACGAGATTTACCGTATCTCGCACATTCAGATGGACGTACTGTAGCCTACAGATCCATTTCGAATCGGGATTTTTGCTCATCTCGTTGTCTAGCCCGTTTTACAACGTTTCCAACGAATAACTCAATAACGATTTTTTTCGTGGGAAATTTCCTTTAAGGAAATATCTTGATGAAAAGGAAATTGCGAAGAGAGCGTACGAAAAGGCCAACAAGTGATTCAAATTAAATAGTGTTTTCAGTTCTTCCGAATTGCCTCGAATTCACCCCCTTCTTCATTGGGGTTTTCATGGAAGGGTCTACCGTATCCGGAGCTTCAGCTTTGTTCACTGAATGTCGGGTTACTGCAGGGAATGGAGCACGGTAGAGATTTTAGATGAACTGAATCGCCAACTGAACGACTGTGGAGCGAATGTTCTGTTCACAGACGATGATCATCTTGACAAAGTGTTCAAAGCCACCAGACAACTACCTTCCCTTCAGGTATAGCACAAGAGTGAAAATCCCCCATGAAATTTACCATGTTTGCATCTAGTGAATACATTTCCCAGCCCGATGGGGTAATAATTCTCCAAAAATGTCGAAAATTCCCCAGCCAGTAGGTGAATTATTGAACAGATGCGATCGTTCCCCAGAAAGTTCGAAGAGCGCACAATGTTCTAAATGTTAAGCGAACAAGCCAAAATGTTTATTATGGTACTGTGTTTTCCGTTTACTGTGTTTTCTAACCGACATCAGGGGTATTTTTTAACATCTCGTTCGCTTAACAGTTGCGCTGTTGTCAGAACTTTGTGTGCGTAGCATATCCAAATCTTTTTGGCGCTTGGATACTCGTTTATATGATGTAAAATGCTTCCAGCTGATCATAGTGAAGACTACAAAGACTGTTCTTCCCCCGGGGATGGTATCGTGGAATGAAGTCATTTCTACACGAGTCGACTCGTCTCGACCCAAAGTTCGCATTAACGTAGATGAAGATGTTGCTATTCTACCGTACTCGAGGTAATATTGATAGTGGGATGACTGAAATGTGTGATGTATTGAGTGGAACAACGGGCGTCCCCAAGGGAGTCATGCTCACTCATAAGAACTTCGGGACGATGCTCAGAATGTTTGTACGGTTAGAAAAGAGGGAGATGGAGGGAGATTCAGTCGATTGAGAGTGCGCGAAGTGAATGAGAAGGAGGGACGATTCCCCGGTTGGGATACCTCCAGAGAGAATCTCCTTCTCTTCCTCCCGACCTACCACATCTACGGATTCGCAGTCATCTGTCTCTGTATTCTAGCTGGTATCTCCTCCCCTTTCTCTCCCATCTCAATCCCTCATTCAGAATCTACCGGCATTCTCCTCTCCCATTTCGAGCCACAAGTCTTTCTGTCGTGTATACAAGACTTCAAAGTGTTGTCACTTCTCGTTTCCATCGATTCCCTCAATATCAGATCAAACAACTCAATATCGTCCCTCCAATTCTCGTATTCCTGGCTAAGCATCCCCTCTGTCTCCAATACGACCTTTCATCTCTTCGTAGAGTCAGTTCTGGTAAGCCCTTCCCTTTCACAGCATTACCAGCGTTCGATTAGCGAATGGCTGATTGTCCTGTGCTCTATCACCACTGCGGTTTTTTTCCAACCATTAGTCAAAATTCAGAAATTTAAAAATTTAAGCTCCTCCCAATCAAGATTCATTCAGCCATAGTGGAGAAAATTCAAAATTAGTTGCCAGTTCGCTATTACTTCCCCTTTCGGTCGGAATGCTGTGCTCTTCTTTCCCCTTTATTTCCCTCTTCTTTCACTCTTTATATATAGATATGTATTCTATTACAGGAGCCGCTCCCGCAGGAAAAGATATTTGTGATGAATTGCTGAAGAGATATCCGAATATTGAATTTGTGGAACAAGGTGAGAGGAAGTGTATACTATCTGTATATCATCTCGAGTTGAGGATACGGTATGACTGAATTGACAACTGGAGCATGTCTGGCTGATAATCAAAGCAGAACCAAGTTCGGAAGTTGTGGAAAAGTCGCCCCTGGACTTGAAATGAAGGTGGGATCACTGAGGAGACGAGGGAAGATGAAGAGTTGAGATTGTTGATCCTGAGACTGGAATTGAAGTGAAAGATGGAGAAGCGGGCGAAATATGTGTGAGGGGACCGACTGTTATGAAAGGATACTTGGGAAGGGACGAAGCTACGAGGGAGTGTGTGAGGGGTGGATGGATGCATACTGGTTAGTGGGGGAGGGGTACGGTAGGGGAGGGGTACTGTAGGGGAGGGTACGATAGAGGGTACGGTATGAGGCGGAGGGAGGAGAGTTGAAGGGGACATCGGATACATTGACAGTGATGGAGATGTCTTCATTGTGGATCGATTTAAGGAACTCATCAAAGTGAAGGTAGATTCTCTGCATTTCCAGTCCCCCTTTTCCCTTCTAATCTCTTTTATTATTCCCTCAGGGTCTCCAAGTCCCTCCGGCGGAACTCGAAGATATTCTTCTCTCTCATCCCCATGTAGCAGATGCCGCTGTTATTGGGGTTCCCAATGACGCAGCTGGGGAGTTACCGAAGGTAAGGGGGTACGGTTGGGAAGGGGTACGGTAGGGGAGGGGTACGGTAGTCTGGGACATGTAAGCAAAGGGGTACTGTAGATTAGCAAGTGATGAATCGATTAGATACTTTTGTTGGAATGGTAACGGTGTGTGTTCAGGCTTTCATTATGAAGAAAGACGAGAGTCTAACGGCTGAGGAAATCTTCGATTATGTGAAGGGTAAGAGTGATGGTGGAAGAGTAATAATGGAAGAGCTTTCATTGCAGAACGAGTGGCGCACTACAAACAACTAAAAGGAGGAATTGAATTCATCGATCACATTCCGAAGAGTCCGAGTGGAAAAATTCTACGAAGAATATTGAGAGAGAAGATTGTGTCGAAGCTGTGAAGAGGAAGAATAGAGAGTGATGGGGGATTAGTGGAGGGACCCAAGGGACTCATGAACCCTCTCATACTCATATCGATGAGGACTCTAACCCTCTTAGTCTCTCTATTCCCCCTTTCACTACAAAGCACAGATGAGTTTCGACTTCTACAGTACCTTAGAGAGGTTGTATGCTGTATCCTTGTTCTTCCAACCGTCCCTTATGTCAGAATTATGACTACTTCGAGAGACCTGTATCCAACTATTCATCTCCTCTTGATGTCAAAGTTCGTTTGATGTTGAACCAAATCATTGACGTTGTGAGTATTGTTTCATTTTTCCATGTAATAAATGAATGTTAAAGGATGAGAAGAACCAAGTGATGACTGTTCTCGCATATATTGACTACGTGAGTCCTTTTACTATCGTACAGAAAGGTTCGGAGGAGGAGCAGATATAGAATTACGCAACTTTTTTTTATTTTTGGTATTTAGAGATAAAATCACGGGTTTGGGTACATTCGATAAGAACAACTAGATATCTTGTAGATAATGTACCTATCCTGCCATTATGATTTTTTGAGCACTGGACAGATTACAAGTTAACTTGGGATCCCTCTCGATTCGGAAACATCAAAGATGTTCGATTCTCGGGAGAGCCTTCGGCAGAGAGCAAGATATGGAGACCGGACATTCTCCTCTTCAACAGGTTCATTCCTCCTTGTCAACTCCACATTGCCTTTTAGTGTTTCTGCCAGTTTCGACTCCACTTACTCCTCTCAATACATAGTTTCATATGACGGTCACATCCAACAAAATCCCCCTGGAATATTCCGATTCTCTTGCTCCATCGACGTAACTTTCTTTCCCTTCGATGATCAGACTTGCTTCCTCAAGGTACGAATAGTTATTCACTGCATTTCATTCTACTCTTATGCAGTTCGGATCTTGGACATTCGATGGAGAAAAGATCAATCTTACTATGTATCTGACTAATCTAATCGGTGAGCTTCCCTCCCTCCTCAATGTACAGTGACCCTCTAGGTGTAAAGGGTACCGTAGTCTCTCCACTTCCCGAAAGGAACCCCTCTAATCCTTCTTCCTATTATGTAAATGAATCAATCGATCTACAAGTCTATGTTCCCAATGGGGAATGGGATCTCTTGAGTGAGTCTCCCACTACCGTATCCCCCTACAGTATTCCTTTAGCCACTCCTGGAAGGAGAGTTGTCACTCAGTTCGGTGAGAGTGTATACCACGAATTGTATTACTACATTCGAATACGAAGGAGAACGTTGGCTTACGGTATGAGATTATTGGGAAGGGAAGGGATAGTAGTGTCTGCAGGAATCAACCTCATCATTCCGTCTCTCGTCATCTCAGTCATGACTGTTCTCGGATTCACGCTTCCCCCTCATGCGTGCGAGAAGATTACACTGGGTATGGGGTCTTCGGTTGAGGTGAGATCAAGTATTTGCAGAGACCACCATTCTTCTCTCGGTCATATTCTTCCTCCAAATGGTTTCCAATATGAGTCCCCCTCAATCGAAGGCAGTGCCCATCCTCGGTATGCCCCCTTCCCTTTCCCTAACTCATTCCCTTCAGCTGCCTTCTTCTCGTGTTGTCTCCTAGTTGTCTCGTGTTCTTGTGTCTTCACAGTCCTAATTCTCTCCATGCATCATCGCAAATCGGCCATTCACCACATGACTCCACTCGTCAGTTATTCGCCAGAATTCCCAAGAATCTATTTATTCCTTCCATTGTTTATTTCAGATGCGATGTCTCTTCCTCGATTTCCTTCCTTATGTTCTTCTCATGAAGAGGCCAACTCATCCCAAGACACCCAAGCCTAAGGTTATCTGAGTGGAGACGAAAAGAAGCGGATGTTGAAGGTGTTGGATAGGGTAATTCTGCCTATCAAACGTCTTTCCACGACCCTTCCAGTCATCAAGAATAAGAGGAAAGGTTAGAAGAGGATAGTTGGCTGAGATGGAATACATTGTAATTGAGAGAGTGAAGACACCGGAGAAGAGTTCCCTTCGTCTTTCTACTTTGGAAAGTTCTGTAATGAACTGAAGACGATAGCTAGTGATGTAGAGGGAATCAACAGGATGATGAAGGAGAAATACACTGAAGAGACGGTTTGTGGTTCATATTCGAATGGTAGCAATACTACGGCACACTAGATACATTATACTTCGTTTTCCACTATGTCTTCGTGCATGCCGTGCTTACCTAGTTGAATGGTATTCCTCTCTGAATAAGTTGTAGTTGGACTCCGAATGGAAGTTCGTGGCTATGGCAGTGGACCGTCTCTGTCTTTACCTCTTCTCCCTCTTCATTCTCATCTCCACGTGTGGTCTCATTCTACCCCATATCATCGAGTACTTTCCATATTCATATCCATCCACTCTTCATAATCTATTTCAGAGGAATGAATGTCAAGCCGTGATTTGCAATGCACGAAGAGAGATAAAGCATTCATTGATGTATGCGTGTACCTCATTGTCAGTGCCTAAGAGGCAGTTCGAGTCTTTGCTCTTTCACTTCTCTTTTACATTAGTCTATTCATCAAGGACAACAAGGGGAACTTCTTGCTTCACGGATCCCCTCATCCAAGTCTTGTGGATTCCTCTTTGTCTACTCTTGTGAATCAGTCCCCCAACTTGAATAGAAGTGTCCCTCCATGTACAACTGCCTAGTCTCTTTCGTCGTGTCCCCCATGAGTTCCCCTCCAAGTCCATTCAACTCAGTCCACCTTCCCCTTCTTCAATTCTTTCGTTCTTCTCTTCCCTAAGTTCTTTGATTCCTTCCCCGTCACTCGTATTTCTCTACTCTCCCCAAGTGCCTTCATCCCTTCCAATTTCCCTTAGACTTTGTTTGTGTCCAATTGATCCCTCTTTCAATATACTTATCGTTCCCTCCTCTTCATTCCCGTCCCTCTGGCACCTTTCTCCACCCTTCCTTCTCCCCTCCTCCTCCCCTACTCCCCTATATCCCTCTCCTCTGTCCCTTCCTCTACCCTTTTCCGTCAATAGTGAAAGTAACCAAGCGTGAATAGTCAAATGCTTGTCACCCTCTAGTACCTACGAGTATATACAAGCGAGTCGTGTCCCCTTCACTGTCATTGTCATTGAGATGCATTGACAATGTCATTGGATAGTTCATTGAATGTGGTCGTCCTCATCTTCTCGTTCATCTGTCTGTCCACAACCGTAAGCCTCCCCTCAGTATCTCCCCTATTCCCCCTCTAAGCATCTTCTCCGAGTGAATACTCTCCATCAACTTCGTCTCTTCCCTCAACAAACCATCTCCCTTACCATCACGGCGATGAAGTCGTGTTCCACGTCAGTCCATTTCTATTCTCTTCTCTCGGTCGTATATCTCTTGTCTAGACTCTAGATACCGCATGCATACAAGAGACACGAGTTTAGAAATACTGTTCCCATAAACATTCGGGGCTGTTTGGTACGTAATGCTTATTATTAGAGGTACCTTGCTTAGAGAGGCTTAAGGGTTGAATTTTTTCAAAACAAATATTTGAAATGGCACTTGTCAAGCCTCTAAGTTGTCATTTTCGTCCCCTCTAGCGACTTCCCTTTCAGTCTGGAGTTGTACATAGTGTCGGGAGAGTACAAGTCTCGTCTGACCTTCCACCTCTCTTCCCTCTCAGTCGACGTCGATTCCCCCTCTTCCCTTCCCCTCGCTCCTTCATCTCTCATCGAACACGAATGTCACTTCTCCCAGTCGTTCACTACCAATCTCACGGTACTCATCTTCCTCTACTCTACAACTAGTTAATTAAGTACTCTTCTTACCATAAACCCTAAGTGTTACTTAGTTGTCCTTCTCTCTTAGTGTTAATTCCTTTGTAGATGTTCGTGGAGTCAGAGAATGATTTCATCCTCACAACACAACCACATCAGAGGTTCTGGAGGCAACGAGCGAAAGGAGACGAGAGAGTGAGTGGATGGGAGGGGAGGGGAGGGGGGGAGAGGAAAAGGAAGAGGGGGGGGGGTATTCTTAGCGTAGAAAGGGCTTAGAACTTCAGTCTATAGACATACTTCACAACATTCTCGATGGAGACACTCATAAGGTCCTCCCTTATGTCTTTTCTCAATCAGGCCCTGTCCTTCCTATAAATACGTTTCTTTTCCCTTTTCCCTAAACCACTGTTTCGCATCAGAGTTTAGAATGAAGATGCCACTAAGGTGTCGTTCCTACTCCCCCAACGAACTCCCTGTTGTGTAATCAAGTTCTCGATAGACTCTCCTTCCTCTTCTGCTCGTGAGTTCCTTCACTTTCAATTATTATCAATTTCTCGTTCTACGGCCACGAGAAAAGACATCATAGAAAGCGGAATGTTCACAGCTGTCTATTCTATCTTTTATTTTCCTGCTTCACTTTGCCACTTCAAATTTCCACAGCAGTTACAGCAGTGCGTTAAGAAAAGTACATTTTGAGCAGTATCTCATTTCCTGATAGGTCGTTTGATATAACCGAATAGACCATTCGTTGCCCCAAGTGGCCAGGTACATGGAAAAACTGGTCATTAGATCCGAAAAACTCATTTAGAAAAGTTATTCAATAAAAAACAAAGTGTCTTAATACTGGAGCATAACTGCTGTGATTTCTGTCATGGTCCCGAAACGACGGAAGTGTAGGCGACCCTTGCAGACCTTCGCTTCTCTTCTCAACCTCTTCCTACCGAGAAGACAAAGTTGTGGATTGAAACGAGGAAAACTGGTTACTTTTCACAGTCATTCATTGTATTTGGAGAGAGATCTAATGAAGTAGACGTGATCATTCCTTCAAAATCCTTGTTCAGAGCGAATCCGAGTGCAAGGCCAAGGGGGAGTGAAGGGAATAGCTCAAGTTCCTCTGGACTCCCCTCGACTCGCCAAGACAACGCTCTCCCCTCCGAAACTATCGTGGTACCTCTATCTCCTGTCAGACCTCCTCTCACCTTGCCATAGTCCCCTCCCCCACTCGCTTCCTACCGTAATCCCCCCCTAATACTCTTCCGTTCAGGACCGCGGGAGTGAATGAAGGGTGGATCACATCTTTCCTGGTCTTTACAGTAGTCATCTCATCTCTCATGTTAGTCTTCGTAGTCTTCGGATTGACTGTATTTGTGTGTCTTCAACGACCACCCAAGAGTGCAAAACAACTGTACACTCTACCGTGAAACGGGTCGAACACGGGATAAATAGTTGATACATCAATGTGATATCACAATCTGGTCCCTGTCAGATATCAATATGATATGGCCTAAGGAAGTACAAAGGAATGTACAAATTCATCTATTGGAAAGGAGCGGCGAAGAGTGAGGATAGGAATGAAATGGGAACGTCGACTTGTCCCGTGTATCCGTTCTCTTTGATGTCTTCTAGTCGTTGTATGTAGTGAGATGGTAGAGAGTGTTCCTTCGCTCCATTGACAATCACCTGTAATATCCCCCCTTCTCTCCTCGGAGAAGCTTGTCCCTCACCGCCTTGTAGTGAGGACTGGGTCTGTTCTCGATGGATCCCTTCATTTCATAAGTAGTACAGGGAACGATTCCTTCCTCCGTCTCCACATCAACTCAACCCTCTCTTATCCCTCTCGTCCCCTTCTTCTCCTCTCACCTTTCTTCCTATCGTACCAATGCTCCTGCGCATCTAATTCCGCTAGAAAGCTATTGGGTACTTTCCACACGCAACCCCACACCTCAACAACTGTAAATTTATTTTAAACTAGTACGCTATATACTACGTAATGTAATCGTACCTCGTCGTTGTCTTTGTGTCTAATAGAAGCCGCGGCTCCTTTCCATCGATCACTCTCACCAGCGAAGAACAATTCATAATGACGGAGACGACCGATACAGTGGAAGACAGCTCCTTTGATCTGAGAAGTATACGGTAGGATACGGCAGGGTAGAGTCTACAGTACTCACTTGCACATGGATTCGTTCCTCGAGAAGGTTACTACCGTATGCAAAGTAGTAGAAGAAATTCTTCGTCATCTCTCTTATGTACAAATGAATCTGAAGAGATTCAACTACACTGAGCGAAATTACCCCAGCTTTTCGCCTTATGGGGTAAATTTTACACCGACTGGCTGGGTTAAATTTGAAATTACACCAGCCATCTGGGGTAATTTCAAATTTACCCCAGCCAGTCGGTGTAAAATTTACCCCATAAGGCGTAAAGCTGGGGTAATTTCGCTCAGTGTAGATAGGGGACATATAGGTATGTATTCTAAATCTGCCACTTGCTAGGAAACATCGGGTTACTACATAATAATTGCGCGTATGATGGAAGCAAAGTGGACGAGTTCGCACGTACTAAGGAGAAGCTCATAAAGGGAAGAAAGTGTAAACAGTCCGAGTTGAACGCACTTATAAATGTGGGATTGTTGTCTAGACTGTAACTCAAAAGAGCAAAGCGAACCTATCGAAGGAGACGGAATAAGTGGAAATGAACTGTCCCTTCCACTCATTGTTCTTCATTCGTAGTCAAGACGAATAAAGTGTTCCGAATGTTGTCTTCTCCCGTTATCATTCAGTCGCAATTGTCTCACCCACACGTCCTCGTTTATTGGGGGGAAGAACGGTCGTCCAAATAGTTCAGTTCAATAGCTATTTAACCCCCGAGCTCTCCCAAAGAGACATTTCTTTTTGCTCTTTCAACTCAACTTTCACTTGGAACTGTGCTGTCACAACAAGGAAGGAACAGACTGAATCATCTTATTTATTGTGTAGTACGACAACAAAAAGACGTCTCGTATTGCACAAATGAAATACAAAAGGGAATAATATGGAATATTATGTAGATGTCGTGGACTGCGATTATCTTGCGAAGATCAAAGATCATCTTGCGAAGGTCAAAGATCATCTTCGTCGAATTGCACATATTCCACAGCTTAAGCGGCAGAATTTGAACATGAATCCCGGGTTTCGTTCACATTCAGAATATCTGAGGGAAATTGGTGAGATTGTGATTGGATGCTGTGGCTGACTTGCTCCATTCAGGACACAGAGAATGATTATCCTCGCATATTCGGGGATTGAAGACACGAGTTGTGTACTTCTGAACGGGGAATAAGAAGAGAATGGATAGAGGTTAAGACATACCGAACGACGAGTCGTTGAGGGTACTGTAGTTGTGGAGATTACTGTACTTGTAGTTTGAATGAGGGGAAGAGGAGAAGGAAGAGGGAAAGAGGACGAGGAGAGGAGGGGGGAGGAAGAAGAAGAAGGGGGAAGGGAAGATGTGAGAGTAGTGGGAGAGGGGAGGGTAGTGGAGGGAAGGGGAGAAGTTATAGAAGAAGGAAAAGTAGAAGAGGGAAGAGGGGTAGACATAGTAGTGGAGAGAACTGTGAGTGGAGATGTAGCGAGGGAGATCTGAAGTGGAAGGATAGTAGGATTACTGTAGGGGAGGGGAGGGTTGCTGTAGGGGAGGGGAGGATTACTGTATCGGAAGAGGAGAAGATGTTCTTGAGAAGCGATGCCATTCGAGAGGCGATGAAGGCTGCGCGGGACTGAATGAGATTAATCACTTGTATTAGATAAGAAGAGATGTGCTTGGAAATGCATAATGTGTGAAACATATACCTAGCCATCATAGGAACTCTCATGCAGAGCTCTAGTATTAAGTAAGGGATGGGACGGAACAACAATTACGCTTGAATGTTGTACCTTCTCTGGTGCTGTTTCCCTTGCAATATCCTTCCCATCATTCTCCTCCTTCAGATTGACCATAGAGCTAGAATCGTCGCTCCCTTCACTACTCCATTCAAACCAACCTTTCCCTCCTCTTCTCATCATTCATCTCAGGAGTATCAATGACTCTTTTCTTCACTTGTCCGTCCTCGAATAGCAAAGGGGGAATACTTCCAATATGCTTCACCGTAGTCGACGACTGTACCACTCTGATGAAAGCTGCAAAATTCCCTATCTCAATTATTCCCTTCTTCACTCTTACAGTCCTTCGAATTCTCTTCTCTGTGTTCTATTAACTTTCCCTCCAAGGCCTTCCTTTTCTCTTCCTCTAATGGAGATACAACGAAGGGAGGGAAGGTCTCGAAGAGAATAGTCTGAACAGGCTACTGTATCACTATTACTGTATCCATTACAGTACCTTTGTAGTGACCGGAGGAGGGCGAGTGAATGAGGGTTGAGTAGTAGGCACTGTGATGAGTGTTGGATGAGGGGAAGTACTCATACTTCGTACAGTACTCCTCGATACCGTAACCCCTCTTACAGTACTCCTTCGAAGGGGTACGATATTCCCTCTTCCTGCTGTGGTCAGTCTCAGTCTTGTGGTATGCTGAGTATTGAAATGGACATTCGATGATTTGCGAAGAGTTGGAGAAGGGGCTGAATAAATGGAAGAATTTGGGGGATGGGAAGGGGACTCACTGTGGGAGCCACTGAACTGCATACGCCATTCGAAGAGACATGCAGAGGGCACTGCAAGGGGGATGAGAGGTTACGGTAGTCAAGGTACGGCAATAGAAGGGATAGCATACAACTAGTGCAGAATGGCCGTCTCTCCAGATGCTGAGCACAGGCTAATCCAGTTCGGAGGGGATCGCCACAACGACAGGAAAACGAATTGACTTCTTCAACGGTGAGGAATCGAGTACGACCGAATGAGGGATCGAGGTCGCCTGATACGGTAGGTGGGTTGAGAAGGGGGTACGGTAGGGCAGATGGAATACTCACAGATATGGATATTACGCTGAATCCAATCGTGTACATCAGGAGGCACTGTTTTGGAGTGAACGAAGAAGAAGGAGGAGAGGAGAAGAAGAGGAGAGAGCATAGGGAAGAATGTCTAAATGAGGGATGGACGGTAGGGAAAAGGGAAGAGGGTTAAGGGCCAATTCATACCCTTCAAACACTCATTAGTCACCACGCAACTCACATTCTTGCAATCCTCATGTAGCTTATGAATAATGAATCACTATACTTATCCCAACAATTTAGCTTGACTTATTTGTTCTATACATTCTGGACGTCAGCCCACATTCTCATTCAAAAGAGTACTCTGGATACATGTAAGATATTGTAATTTGGTTTCACTATTCTAAGCTAAATATAATACAGATACTTTGAAAAGTACAGAAGATGTGACATAGAAGCGCGTAGGGAAGGATAGAGGAAGTGATAGAATGTGAATAGAATACGTAAGGTAAGAGAGGTCATGGGGGAGTCCAAGTGCTAGTTAGTATACAGGACAAGTCGAAGGAAGGACAGTGGACAATACAATGATTACCATAGGGAAGACCCTCCCCAAGATGCATACATTACGCAATTCTGTACACTCTTTATTCCACTCGGGACCGCTAGGAACTAGCTCGACTTGAGATCCATTACTATTTCATGTGTTTCTCTTCCTTTGGTTTCCGGAAGATAAATAATAAGATAAGCGAGAGCAGTTATTGAAGGGATTGTGTAGAGGATTAGGAAGGAATACGATCCGATCAGAGAGTACAAAGGAAGAATAGCAAATGTTGAGATAACTACGAATATCTGAAGAGAGGTCTTGAGAGGAAAAAGGGAAGGGATTACGGTATTGATACTGTAGGATGCAGATTGCATGAGGGAACGGTATTTGATGGGAGAAAGTTCGGCTGAGAGAAACCAAGAGATCGCTCCCACTCCCAGACCATAGACGAAGCAATACACTTGCAAGGATAGCAGGGCGAAGTAGTTGGTGACACTCCACTGAAGGAGAGGAGAGGGTTACGGTAGGGAGAGAACTGTAGAAAACTGACATTTGGTTGGAGGAGACTGAAGACCACGAAGAGGATGATACACAATACATCGATTAGTGTACATGGAATCAACATCTTTCGTCTTCCAAACCTACAGTATCCTTTATCGTTAGCACTTAGTTGTTCCTCGTGCCAACCTGTCTACTAAAGTAGACCCGATGATTGTTCCAATCAAATATAATACACATAACATTGTTGAGGCCCATGATGCAATCGAACTGAGAAGAAGGTTCGGATTGATTGAGAATGCAAGATGCCTTGAGAGATTGATGTCCAGCAGAAAATCGGTAGAGTTGTAAATAAATGTCCATAGAGGAATCGTGTTCTCAAACATTTGAGGTGCTTTATATACTGAATCACTTACTTGTAGTGCAGCCACACTCAAAATGAGTCCTTTTCTCAGATGTTTCTCTTTGAAAAGTTGTGGCACTTGAGTGAAGGAAGTTATGTAACTTGATTCGTCCACTGATTCCTGCGTATACATCTACAGTGAATGCATCCAGAGTCTATCCATCCAGATGGATCGTCAGATGGATTCGCTCACAATCTCCATTTCCTTCAAGCAGACAGCTACATCCTGTCCCTCTCCTTGATAGAATCGAATGGAGTCCCCAGCAGCCTTCCTTAGATCTTCTTACAATTAGCCTCTTTCTACCTAGACTTCACTCTATTCTTCTCACCTTCTTCCTCTCGTAATTAACAGATATTTCGGAGTCTCGGGGATAAAAAAAATGACCACCACAGCGAGAATACCTAAGGTTAGAGGGGCATTGAGAGGGAGGCTTGTGAGAGGTTTTGAGAAGGGAGAGAATAACAGAGCAAGAAGCTTACATGGAGGAATATTGACCGCGAGTAATATATTGAGTGAATTGCCGAGTATTTCATCTGTCCCCAACATCATTCCCACTACACACATCGCTGCGAAGGCTATCTCGGATACGAAAGAAGTAGCTCCCCTTAGGGAAGTTGGAGAGCATTCCTGAGAGAAAGGGTTCTCATTCCATTCTTGTACTTCGATCCCCGCCTGGACATCAAAGTGACTTCACTCATTCCATTACTATTTCGTCGTCTTATCAGTATTCAATCAAGATAAAGAACAAAGTCTGACTTGAAGGTACAACACATTGGCTTCGTAGGCAACTGCTGTTGCAATCGATGCTATTGCACGACCTGAGTAGAGTACGGTAGTGAGGGAGAGGTACTGTAGGATGGGATACGGTATACCTATGATGAGGATTGACGGTTCGAAGAGGTACACTCCGAGAAATTGAAGAATTGAAGAGATTACATTGAGACTGTTCGCAATTATGAGACCAGCTAAATGAACAAATTTTGTTGGGATGAGAAAGAACAATGCATGGGCAGCTTACGTTTTCTACCAAACCGATCATTGAGAATCGGACTGAGCCAGATTCCAAGAAAGAATCCAACAAACCTCAATACATGATTCAATCTTTCCCAACTCTTTTGCTCACCAAATATTCTCAATAAGATCCCACATCCAACTATATGTATAATCAGTCATTTCCTCACCCTTTCGAATAATAGACTCATTTAAATAAGCCTGAAACATGTATTGAATTGTCACCTCGAATAAACTCTACCTTGAATTGCTGTACAGGAGTATTTAGATAAGTGCTTGAGAAACCATACTGCCAATTTGATGATACAGCAATAATTGTACATAGTGTAAACAACCGTATTTTGTTTACATCTCCATTTGACATTGCTTAAGTTAAGAAAGTTATTTAGTAAGAGAAAAATAAATAAGGATGGAATGAGCAATCAGGAAAGGCATGTAGGTAATGAAAATGAATGTCGTGCGCAGATGATCAAGAGAAACGAAGAGTGATTTGAGATAAGGAAGGAGGGTACGAAGGGCATTCTTTCCTTTGCTATGCCACCTGACTACTAATAAATGCGACCTTGATCAAACCATGGATCGTTCAAGCTTTATGCTATACTACTAGAACAAGTACTCGAACAAAGTAATTTACACATTATTATCTTTGTTAAGCAAAATGAAACAATTCGGTTGTTGTCTAAAATATCAGTAACTGCAATGATGTGATATGCTGCGATAATGCTGTGTTCATGTTTTAATGAAGTTCCCTGTCCTCAAAGGCGATTCTTCGAAATTTGGAAATAAAAAAGTAGAATACGGTAGCTAGAACAACATACATTGTATAGACTCCTGAGCGGAAAATCCTGACGTTCAACATGATTGTCTATACTTTCAAAGATCTCTGGAAATTACCCTAAGATTCAGGAGAACATGGTTTCAGCTTTGTTCAACGTTTATTGCCTTAGTGATTTGTAAACCTTCAATTCTAGTCTGATCTCAAGAAATATTTGTCAAATTATACATCTTTCAGGATGGCAGCAGCTGCGGAAAGTATCCTCGCTTTGACAGGAAAGCGGACGACAGGACAGTCCATCAGATCTCAGAATGGTAAGCGGATTCTCAATTGTTCACCTGAAAACTCAATCTTAACTTTTCTTTACATATCTATTACTTGAGAGACTATTCCATAGTCTCAATATCCTTTTACAGTGACTGCCGCTGTTGCGATTGCAAACATCGTGAAGTCGTCGTTGGGACCTGTTGGATTGGACAAGATGCTGGTGGATGATGTGGGAGATGTCATCATCACCAATGATGGCGCCACTATTCTCAAGCAGCTCGAGGTATATTCACAAAAATGGATTTTCTAATTTGTTCGCAAAATCTTGTCGTGTAGAATACTGTAAAATATTCTCAAAAGCTAAGAGGAGTAGCTACTTCTTATAATTAAAAATATTTTACTGCATCCATTTAGGCCACAAACGTGTATAATTTGTTTTGAAGAGAGCACGCTAATTTTCATAAAATGAAAGCCATATATTCCTAAGGTTTTGATTTATGACCATATTAGAGGGTTGAGAGCAGGAGGTGTAACTATTGGTCTTCCAGGTTGAACATCCCGCAGGAAAAGTTCTCGTGGAATTGGCACAACTTCAAGATGAAGAGGTAAACTATAATCATTTATCGAACTTTGTATTCTGTGTTTTATCCCACAAAAAATATTCTGAGAGCTAACCATAGTTAATTGGTGATAGTTCTTATTTTTACACGGTAGCAAAAGATCGGAACACTTCGCAAAAGCACGGCTAACGCGTTTTTACGTCAAACACCGTAGTTTGGTTTAAACGCGTTCCCACGGGGTCGTCTCCTACCACGATTTGCCTGATCGTCATAATCGATACCGACTAAACGCTAAAACGTCCTAGAACGATAAGCTTGTTTGCTATATTTACGGTAGGTAAACTATATCAATCCTCGTTTTCTTCGTTAAGATGAAGTCTCGATACTCTCTTTACTTAGGTTTTTCCTGTTTTTTTTTTACAATCTTTTTGAATTTGCCTTGTAGTGAGGTGTAAATTTTTCAGATCTGAGTAAGATTCGACCCTCTGAGTGCGTGTGGGAAGAGTAGACAATCGCTATTAAAGCCAAAGCGCGTAGTAGACGACGTTTCTTAGTCTTTTTTTCGCGTTTTTCGAGTTTTTCGCGCAGTCGACGACGAACATTCGCAGTGATCACTACTTGCCATGATCGACCACTATATCAGCCGTATACGCGTAAAATATGAACCTTGAAAGACCAGAAGTGCCTCTTTACTCAAGTAATTTCTCGGTTGAGAAATAATCTTTCTGAATAAAAGAAAAGAATAAATAATTCGAAAAGAAAGGAGAACGTGAAATTTCACGTGAAATAGTAATAAAAGAGTACGACCGTAAGCCGAATTACAGAACTACAGTAACATACGGTGTTTAGTAAGGGGCGGGATTAGCCAGCAATTTACGCAGCGCTCCGATCTTTCGCTGCCGTGTTTTTATGAGTATTGCTAAAAGAATGAATTCGAGCATGGTGTTTACGTACATGCATAGATGGGCACGGTTGCAGGTGCCGTGGTTGGGTGGCTTACTGCAGAATGTTTCCTAATATTGGGTAGCCTGCTGCAGGAAAAACAGCTTGACTAAAACTCTCGATCTTTATATATGGGAGGGTCACTGCAGTAACCTGCCAGCAAACCTTGCTCATCTATGCATATATGGGCGTGGTTGTCCGATCGGACCTTAGGATGGTTGCCTGCACCAGAGAATCACAGTACACGACCGTTTAAATCAACGCGCACGAAACATTTAAAATGCACAGCGAGTGGCGAACCGCGACGCGTACGTGACGCGTTTTGAGAATGGATTTTTAAGCCAAAATCTGACTACGGTATCGGCTCTCTAAAGGGAAGCGCTGTCCCACAGTTAGATGTAGGTTGTAATCGTACGTGCAGTGCAAGACACTTGTTAGAGAAGCCGTTTTTGATTTTCTCTACTTATATAAGGAGGCATCCTGCAAAAATTCGGACAAGACTAGCCCATGTACGGTGCTATACTCAACTCGTTTATTGCAGGTCGGAGATGGAACAACTTCTGTTGTCATCGTCGCTGCACAACTTCTCAAACTTGCGGATGAACTGGTCAAGAGCAAGGTTAGTTTGGTGCTTATTTCTATTTTGTCCATTTTTTTACTTTTAATTTTATTCAATAATTATTCGAGAAAATTGCCTTCTGGTGATGAAGTTCAGCAGCCGAAGGGTTTATTTCTAGCTGCACCCGACCACAGTCATCAATGGATACAGACTCGCATGCAAGGAGGCAGTCAAGTATCTCAATGTAAGTTGTCCACTCTTCCTTCTCCTTTATTATCTATTCATCAGGAGAATTTGTCGTTCCCCGTCGAGGAATTGGGTAGACAATCGTTGATCAATGCGGCGAAGACCAGCATGTCTAGCAAGATCATCGGACCGTACGATTCTATATTCTATTTTTTGTTGCTATTCCTAATTATATTTATTAAATTGGAAAGAATAGTTTTCTTAAGGGACAGCGACTTCTTCTCTGAGATGGTAGTGGAAGCGACTGAATTGGTAAAGGTTACCGAGAAGTCCGGAAAGGTTTCCTACCCCATCAAGGTACCGTCTTTTGGTTTGATTAGAAGCCTTTATGTTTGATTTGCGTTTTTTTTCTAGAACACAATTTGATTAATTATGACTTTCGTATATTTTTTTGCAAAAAGCTTGTATCTTTTTCAAATGTTTAAGTTTAGGCAATCAACGTGCTGAAAGCCCATGGAAAGAGTGCTCGTGAATCCCTTCTCATCAAGGGATATGCACTCAACTGTACCGTAGCCAGTCAAGGTACTGTATTAATTATATCTTCGATGAGAGAGACGAGATACAGTGGAAGAGGCTTGTTATAGCGATGCCCCTTCGTGTGAAAGACGCGAAGATTGCTTGTCTTGACTTCTCTCTCAACAAGGCGAAGATGCATCTCGGAATCTCAGTGGTTGTTGAGGATCCCGAGAAATTGGAGGCCATTCGCCGAGAGTTCGTCCTTTTCGCCTTTTTCCCTGAATTTCATTTCGGAATGATTTCACGCCAGTTTAATGTGAAAGCCTTGTAATTCATTGATTCTATCTTTGAATGATATTGTATGCTTTAAGGGAATTCGACATCGTGAAGCGTCGATTGGACAAGATTCTTGCTGCTGGGGCAACGGTTGTTCTCACCTCTGGTATATTTTTTGTTTATTCTTTCGTAATACCTTAAGTAGGACGTAAGCAGTTAATGTCTCAAGCTATAAATATTGACTAAAATAGTCAAGCTGCTGAAATTCAAAATACTTTTTCAATCGTCTTCACACTAATAATCAAAATCACCAGAATTTGACACAAAATGATGGAATTTCAAGTAAATGGTCCTTAATTCTTTTAAAAAATGCAGTGGCTACGTCGTTTCCTATGTACTATTTTATGTATAATGTTGATGATCAGGTGGAATCGATGATTTGTGTCTCAAGCAGTTCACTGAGAAGGAAGTTATGGGAGTGCGAAGATGCAAGAAGGAAGATCTCAAGAGAATCGCCAAGGCAACGGGAGGTTCGCACTCTGTCTCCCTTCTCAACTTCTCTGCAGAATAAGCAACTTATAATCGTGTTCTTTCTGTTTTTAATCGGTTAAAGCTAGTAAATTAAGCTACTCTCATCTCGTCGCTAGCCAACCTCGAAGGGGAAGAATCCTTCGATGCTTCTCTTCTGGGTCATGCCGAAGAGGTAAAGATAAATAATGCAGATCCTGCTGGACACATTAGATAGGAGCTGGATAGCATTGTTTGCCAACTTGCGGTTTCCTACTTACTGTAGATAAGTATATAGATCTTTTCCGCCAATAATATTATTAGGAGCGCAGATTACGGTATTGTCAAGAGTGGTTTATTATTGTGTGAAGGAGTATTGATTGGTATACTGTACTTTGAGGTTGTCCAAGAGCGCATCTCTGACGATGAGCTGATCCTTATCAAGGGAACGAAGGCCCGAACCGCCTCTTCTATCATTCTTCGGTTAGTGATTGAGGGTTGAGAGGGAAGAGTGCATTGCAGAGGAGCCAACGATGCCATGGTCGATGAGATGGAGAGATCAGTTCACGATGCCTTGTGTGTCGTCAGGAGGTGAGGGTTACGGTACTTGGGGGCATACTGTAGTTATCGATGGGTATCGCACGGTTGTGCGCAATACATGTTTGGATAATGTTGTAGTGAAGGGAGGATGATTGATTAAGAGTGCTGGAATCTGGTCGACTAGTAGCAGGAGGGGGAGCAGTCGAAGCTGCGCTCAATGTCTATCTTGAGGCCTTCGCTACTACTCTGGTATGCAAACACCAAAGACTACATATTCTTGCCATTCGCTATGATCTCAATCTCCTAGTGGTCATTGAGTTTAGGATAATGCATGTAACATTTCATGTTTTAGTCTTCCCGTGAACAATTGGCTGTAGCTGAATTCGCCCAAGCCCTTCTCGTCATTCCCAAGACTCTCGCATCGAATGCTGCAAGGTAAGATGGTTACGGTATTGCGTACGGTAGGTTTAGGCAATACAGTGAAGTAGCAGGATAACAGTAATGGAATATTCAGAGATGCGACGGATCTGGTGGCTAAACTGCGTGCTTTCCATCACAAGGCACAGACCAATAAGACCCTCAGTCATCTCAAATGGTTAGTCTGGTCGAGAATAGGCTATTCATTAGAGGTGTACATGAGAGTTCTTTTGATGCTCATGTATGTTCCATACATCATTCATAACCGCGATGCGTCTCGTCGCCAAAAGCAATGAAAGATATTGAGCAACAGAACTCTCATGCACACCTCTAGTGTAGTGGAGTAAAAAGATCCGTCGGAAAATCATTCCGAATATAGGGCGAGAGAGTCTGCAAAAGGGAGAGAATTAGACTCATTTTGGAACGGAAGAAACTGCCGGATCGGTTTATTCCACTATATTCATTCTTATCTCTACGCTTTTTGGTATACTAGATTGAGAAGAGTTTATATTTGTAGGGAAGGATTGAGAAGAGTTTATATTTGTAGGGCAGGATTGAGAAGAGTTTATATTTGTAGGGCTGGACTCGATCTGGAGAATGGAGAGGTTAGAGACAACAAGGAGGCAGGCATTCTCGAACCGAGTATGAGCAAGGTGAGAGGCAGTCTCTTGATTAGTTGGAGGGAAGGGTAATAGCTGCAACGTAAGGGATTCAATATTGTTGTATATTGTTCAGGTGAAATCTATCAAGTTCGCTACAGAAGCAGCCATTACAATCCTTCGTATCGATGACCTCATTAAACTGGACAAAGTTGAGAAGCCTTCCCATGGAGACGAGTGTGGTGCTTAACTATGAACTCCCTTTTCCTTGCTTGCTTTTACTTTGATATGCTTGTTTGTTGCGTTGTATTTGTTTGTTGATGTTTGAATAAGAGTGCGTGCAGCTTTTGACTTTATTCCATGCACAATATGGTACAATGAAACTGAACACACAGGTATTCAATATAATGCAAAACAGATAGTTGAAGATACCTAGAAAGGTTGGGTTATGTATACTTTGAAATAAGGAATAATATTTAGTCATAGTTATCAAGATGCGCAATGTGTGCAATCAAACAAAATCGGTGTATCTATAGATAAATTAAATACAGATATTGCTAATGAATGCTAGTTAGTGGCAGATTCGGAGTGAATTCCATTGAGTCGACTCTTCTTCCTGTTCTCTTCTTCCTCTTCCTCCACTACCACATGCAGTTCTCCCCCCTATAAACATTATTCATTTCTCTTCCTATTCTTTCCTTTCATCGTCATTTCTTTTCCACTTACCGGGCACGACGAAAAATGTGAAGGGGGCGGAGCTACAGCAGATACCGTAGAGAACTTACGACATCTTCCATCTGAGACAAGGGATATTGTAGGACAGGATGCCGTATACCGGAATTCTCTTCGGGACTAATTGAGTTGCGAGCCCTGCTTAGACGTTTCTGCATGGCTTGAATAGGGGAGAGTGCAAAGATGGAATTAGATCTGAAGAGAAGGAAGAGAGAATGTCCTTGGAAGTATTCATTACCTTGACATGTTCTCTTGATCGTCGTCCAGTGTTCGGGGGACCATCACATGTGAATTAGTACGCATTCTGTAAATTCATTGAGATCTTCCCTAATTAGACTAGAACTACCTCATATTGACAGCCGATCCAATCATTGGCGTCTGTGATACATTGACAGTATCTTCTGTATACAACGGATCGATATTCTTCTCCTCCCAATACGCGTCTTTTATCAAGGGCAACTCTTCTCGAGTGTCCACTATCATGTATCCCACCTGCTCTTCTACCGTACTCTCCCCTCTCTTTCTACCGTACCTCTAGATTTCTGTCCAGGAGCCAGTTGACTTCAAAATCGTCATCATCCCTTCCAAAAGGATTGAGTAGAGCTTCGGCTACTTTCAGCCATCCGACGTAGAAAACGAATTGAATGATGGTCATAATAGGGACGTAGATGTTGATCTCAACTTCTCCACTCTCCTTCTCTTCCCCTTATAACTCACGGGATCCATCTCCTTCCCTTCCATTTGTTGAACAAGATTTTGTCTTCCAAGTAAAGCGATGAGAAAGTAAATACTAAAACGGAACATTGACGGTTGTAAGGGATAATCGGCTGAGGCAGAATACTGAAGAAACTAACCGAACACATAAAGTGACTACTTGAGAGTAGACAAGGGGAACGGGAACCCAGTCATATCCGAGTAGAGTACCGAGGTTGTTACGGAAGTCCATGACCCTCTAAAGCGCACTTCTCATCCATCTCAACTGATTCCCTACCCTCTGCAAATCATGTAATGCAAAACTCGAGTGTATTCTCCCCTCTCTGTATGCTCGTCTCAGCGAATTCATCGTCCATTGGATAGGAGTCCAGTATTGAGGATAGCGAGAGGCCAGTCCCTCGAAGGAACTCAGCTCGTATTGAGTGATGTATCCTGAGATCCACTGAGAATATAATGGAATATATTCTTAGATTCCATTCGGAAGTATAGATGAGTTTGTATTCGAATGAATGAATGAATACCTGCGGCCACGCACGATTGCAGTGTAGGAAATCGCTCTCGGATGCAGATGCTAATGTCTCGAAAGACTAGAACCTGAGGGGAGATTGGAGAAGAATAGAGAAGCGATAAGGAAGGGAATACCTGGTAGAACAGGAGATATCGGATGATATTCCTCCTGAGCATTCGAGCATGTTCATCACTTCCATGTACATGGTTGGACACAAACATCGCTACTCTCAACAGATTAAGCATATTATCTCCTATATAGCATAGCATTAATGAATACCGTCTGAGACTCAAATCGAGACATATTTCTCTGTGAGAATTCTCAGAGCGGAAACATGTAACATAGAAGATATTATCTGACATGTCAATCCATCCGAGATTATCGAACATATTCCACCATCGCCCAATGACAACGGACACAAAGAAACCAAGCATGAATGTTATCGGAACCAACTCAGCGTATTTGTGAAAGAATGCACATATTCCTTCGAATACTCTAAAACGCTCTTCTGATCTTTGATCTCAACGAGTAAACCTTTTCTGTTGATCGTTCAATGCCAAAAAGTATGTGAGCGACAGTATAGCGTATAACATAATCCATAGTAATAGCTCCATATAAACTGCCTGAATGAAGGAAGGACAAAGATAACAATGAAGAAATAAATACCTTCCATAGTGACCCCTTCCATCGTGTGAGAAGCTTCGCTAGTCCGAATATGGAGGCATTTCCAACATCTCCAGTGTAACTCACTGTCATATTATCGACAGACCCAACTACTCCCTTTTCCCTTCAATCACTCGATATTCTCATCTACATAATCCAATAGTACACATCAACAACTACTGATAGATACAAGCTAATCCAAGTGATCTCTACTACTCACCCATATACTCGGGACCTCCTTGTCTGCTTCTTCTTTCATCTCGCAAGGCAAACGTGTGTTATGACATGCTTCGCCTCTATAATATGTGTCATCCAAAGAATGTGAACGTACGTTAAATGACGTCGATTGGAAAAGTGAGAAGAAGAGGGAAGAGAGACTGCAAACAGTGGGGGTTACAAGGGATCGGGGGGGGGGGTGAGGGGGTGAGGGGGATAGGGGTGAGATGGGGGAGACAAAGAAGATAAAGAAGATCAATCTGCAACTCACTTCTCTTTCTCAGTCTACCGAGTATATAAACCCTTGTCCCCCACAATCCCTTCTCCAATCCATGCATTCTTCACTTATCCTTCTACTTCTTCCCCTTCTCGTCTCTTCTTCCCTTCAATCCGATTCTTCTTCTCGATCAAAGAGAAGTATCGGATGGGGTGGAATGATGCCATTTGGAGATTTATTTGGAATGGGAGGGGGATACGGAGGATGTGGGTGTGGAGGCTGTGGAGGATGTGGGGGATGCGACAACTCTTGCACTTCCTCGGTTAGTCTCTACCCTTCCCTGCCGTATCCTACCGTAACCCTCCCCATTACAGTCTTCCAATTGTGGTTCTCACAATGCAGCCCACTCCTCATTCTTCGAAGAAGTCTTCTATAAGAAAGTAATGGAGTCCAGCAACCAAGTATGCTTCAAGTATCTCTTCATTCATTTATTTTGCAATCTTCATCTCATCTCATTACAGGCTTCCTCTTCGAATTGCGCTAATTCGCATAATTCATGTTGCAATAATAATGGGTGTGGAGGAGGATGCGGAATGTGCGGTTGTGGGGGATGCGGAGGATGTGGGGGATGTGGGGGCTGCGGAGGTACGAACTGTACAAATCACCTAGGGTTTCATATTTTTATTTGCAGGATTCGGTGGATTCTTTGGCGGATTCAAGAAGTAAATACGACATACTTTCTTATATGATATAAGTTATGTACGTTATTTGTTGATCCTCGTCTCGCTTTATCAAGATGATTCCTGAACATTATTGTATGCCATGAATAAACCGGTAGCTTCGTTAAATCACACGACCACCACCAATGACCTTAAGATAACGGAGAAAGGTTTCGGTAGGATTGTAGTGAGGAGAGTGAAATGAGCGAGTGTGAGTATAGATAATTGTGAGTTTGTTGTCTGGGTAACGGATTGAAGGGAAGCAAAGTTGAGTAAAGGGATATCTACTAGAGATTTGTAATCGAGTCTTTTGGCCAATATGTTTCATTCGTTATGAATGATTTATGAAACATAAGCATGACGAGGACTCGATTGCAGAACTCCAATATTTAGGCTATGGAGTCGACAGATGCGAATGATTACGCCGACGCCAGTGACACTATCTTATAGTAAGTAGCCTTTTTCTTTGAAAGGTCTTTTTATCTGTTTATTAAAGGAGCTTTATTAAAGGAGCTCCGGAGGACTCCGCCGAGTTTGAATTCCTGCGCGATCCTGATCGAATCTATTAGTTTCTCTTCTACCCCATTCGCTCTCTCGCTATGAAAATTAGCTTATCTTGATTAGCCTACAGTTCGGCGAAGTCCTTCTTTAAGTGAATTGATCGCGAGACTGTCGATACAATTGAGTTTCCGATTACAGCAATGATTCCATGCATCTTTTGGACACAATCAACGAGACTCAAATGACCTTCCATCTCTTCTTCAACAATCGATTTGAACTTGCTGAAGAACGCATGAAGGCACAGTATGCACTACGCTTCATTTAATTTAAATAGACACTTGTATCCAATTAGAATGAATATTCAGTTGCGATAAGAGCATCTATCACGCATGTGGACTGAATACAATCAAATTGATCAAGGCTACGATGACTTGTGAAAAGGTAGGGAATGAGTGAGTGGACTGAACGGGGAAGGATTAAGGACGCATTGGAAGATGCAATGGACACTTGCAAGAGAACCTTGGTTCTGGTCGAGAGTCGAAGACAGAAATGGACGATCACTGACAGTGTTTATGCCTTGGGGGGAGGACTCAAGACCAAGACCATCTCTGCCACTGATGGTCAGAACCGTATCCCTCACCTACCGTATCCCTCCCCCCTTCAGAAGAGCTTCATGCTGAATTGTGCTATGCGGAGACGCTTTTGTTCCGTGCAGTTCTGTCCTTCTTCCAAGACGAAAGTCTGACTTCCTTCGTAAGAGGAGCACTTCGCATCAGAACCTGCCACCAGACATACAAGTTCCTTCCATTCCCATCCCCTTTTCATTTTCCATTCAGAGCCTGCCATCGACTCATTGAAACCTCTGCAGTTTGGGAGGGCAGAGACAGGCGAATCAAAGTGAGATCAAAGATCAAACTACATTCTAATCCTTTCGCAGGATCAATTCGAGAGTGGAGTTCGGTTGGGCATTGGCTGTTTCAATCTCATGCTGAGCATTCTTCCAGCTAAAGTTCTGCGTCTTCTTGAAGTTGTTGGATTCTCGGGGAACAAAGTGAGTTGATACAAATGAAGAGGTTGAGTGGATGGATGAATGCAGGAAGTGGGCTTTGCTGAGTTGCATCGTTGTGCCTCGATGGATAAGACTCTGCGGTCCAATATGGGAATCATTACTCTCCTCGCGTCAGTCCTTTACCTACTACCGTAACCCTACCGTAATCCTACCGTTCCCTTGCAGCTGGCACCTCATCGGTTGCTATCTCCTCGGAATCGGAACTCCCGATCTGGAGTTATGTCATCAGTTACTTCTCCCGTTAACCTACAAGTACCCCAATGTACCCTACCCCCTTCCCTTCACTCAATTTCCCCATTCCCTCAGGGATTCATGGTCCTCTTCCTTCGTGCCCGTCTCAATCTTCTCAAGGGAGACATAAGTGGGGCGATTCGCCTGTATAATCAGTCAATACGGTCACAAGATAGTTACAAGCAATTTCATCATGGATGCTATTGGGAACTACTGTAAGTACTAGTTATACTTGATAGCATAATCATACTCTCAGATTCGCACATTCATACATTCAAGAATGGCACATTGCCGCCTCTTATGCAAGGAGACTTGTCAAGGAAAGTAGATGGAGCAGGTATACTATAGATATATAGGGGATGAGTTACGGTAGGAGTCGGAATACCATAATCCCCTTCAGAACAGTCTATCTGTATCTGCTGAGTATTCTCATAGCTGCAGATGATACAGTAGAAGAGAAGAAGAGAGACGAGACCGTGCAGTGTCTACTGGGGTAGGATACTCAGTCCTATCTATCGTATCCCTCCAGGACTACCGTATCCCCGACCTACAGTATCCCTTACAGTAAAGTCGATCTGTACCGTACCCGAATCGCGGGCAAGTCCATTCCATTGGAGAAGTTCTGTTCCCGTCGTGCGATGAGGGGACAACGGTTGTCTTCTTTGTTCTTCACTCGATTGGTTAGGGGGAAGGCTTACGACTCTATCGATACTATGCCAGGAATTCATCTACTTCTGGAGTGGATTCGATATAATCGGAACTAAGAAGAGTCTTCTTGTGACTACACTCAAGCATGTGGAAGACGAATGGAAGGTTATGTGCCAGAGGGGTACGGCATTCGAGAGTACGGTAGGGAGTAAGTATCGATTGATTGAGGAGTCATAGATGTCGACGATGGATGTCTGTACCACTTTGTAAAGGGAGTGCTTCTTCGATTGGATAGGCAGTTAAGGGAATCGGAGAAGAATCTAAGCAAGGTTATAGAGAAGTGAGTATAGAGAAGTGAGTAGAGTGGTCAAGGGATGGCATCGTTAAGCGAGCAGTCACTTACTGATCTCTCCTATCTCATTCCCAATGCTCATTTCGAACTGGGACAGATCTACATGATCGAGGGAAGATTAAGAGAAGCAGAAGCGACATTCAACACCGCACTCAAGTAACCCCTTCCGTCTACCGTAACCTACAGTATACTCTTATTCATTTAGGTATCGATCGTATTCCCTTGAGAACAAACTTCACTTTCGCATTCATGGAGCTATGTTTAAACTGGAAGAGGAGAAAAGTAGAACGACCAATGGACCACACAAGTCAACCTCCGCTGTATTCTAGTCCCTTTCTTGTACTCTTGTACATTGTTATGCTATGCACTGATTGAAGATTGTTAATACTCTTTGATGGCAACGAATACAAAGTAGAGCTTATAAGTGAAAGAGTGAGACAATCGGTTAGCATGTACATGTATCACGATTGACAAGCCAAGTGAGAGACTAGAAAGCAAAATGTCAAGCAGAAGATAGGTTACGGTAGGTTAGGAGAACCTGGCTAAGCAACAAGTTCATTATGCCAATGCATCTTATTATCCGGAGAATCAATAAATAAGGCATCTATTCGAGTTCAAAGGGAACTCGTAACGAAGTAAATGATTAAAGAAGGAATCTGTGCAACTGCAATTAGAATACTTTGTACAGCACGAAGAGAAGACGAGAGCGATCAACTGATTACGAGACGATTAATCCAGTATTATCTATTATAACATAATGACCTAGAAGCAGTCTACGAACTATACGAACGAGTGTCTTGGTGGGGGATCGTCCTCCCCGATAGTGACGTAAGTGACGTGATTCGAAGTGTGTCTCACCGTGAACTCCTCTCCCCCATCCCCCTCCCATCTCTCATTATCCCAATCCTCTACTTCCCTCACTATCCCCACTTCCCTCCCAGTTCTTTCATCTCTCAATACTCTCACTCTCTCCTCCCTTCCCTCCTCTTCCTCTCCTCGTTGTAAATTATCGTATGTACTCCGTCTAAATAGTCTTCTGATATCAAACTACAAAGTATACCCTAGCTTACCTTTCCTGTTGCTTTAATGATCCAAGTACCGACGAATTCAAGGGTCCATTTCGTTCTCGTATCGAGTTTATTCCCATCTAAACATATTCCATTACTCCGAATTCCTTTACTCCTGCGGTAACCCCCTACTGTATCCCACTACTCCAACACCTCCACCCCACGGTACCCCTCTACCGTATCCCTCTGACCTGTGGGTGTTTCGGATCTTTCGCAACCCTCTCAATGGATTGCCTTAATGATGCCGATCCCGCCGCGTTGATATTCAAATTTCTCTCTTTTCTCCGTGGATAGGGACTCTTTCCTGTAGCCGTAGCTGTAATAACAACAATAGTACTCGTTTCGACACCCCTAATATGTAATGAGGTGACGTGTAACAAATAGGTTAGACACGTTACCCAGGTCTACAGTAATCTCATTACAACCGCTCTACAGCATATTCGTCAAATTCGTTTATTCAAATCGGGTAATGTTCATTTTCTCTTCTCCTTCTTCGCATTTATTTCGATTTCGCAGGCATATGCATTTCATAGTACATGTTATACAGTCTCCGGTAGGATTCGGCAAAGTTTTCCACCTTCACAACTAAAATCATCGCCCTATCCATTTCCCTTGAATCACAACTATGAACACATATTCGCCACTACATATTCCGCATAACTATCTCCAATTACCGTAACCCATTTCCCATCCCAATTCTCTTCCATTCACTTACAATTCGCTCTCGATTTCCTCGATTGAATCTCTGCAATCTCCGATCGAATATCACCAAGGGGACGGAAAAGAATCGGACCCAGAGCCTGAATAAGGGAAAGGGGAATTAGAAGGGGTAGGAGATCAGGGAAGGGGAAGGGGGATAGTTAATAAGGGGGAGAATGTAAATACCTTGACTGGCACTTCTGGAAGATCTGCTTCTGAAGGGGGCTTGGGATGAAGAAGTCGATCTCTCTTCAGTTCCCCTTTCATTCCCTCCTTCAACCCCCTCTTACCCTCAACTTCTGCATAGTCTCTTCTAACGAGAAAATGACAGAGTCATCTGTATATCCGAAGTCGTTTGCTATAGTCGATTGAATGAATTCCATGAACGTTTCCATGTGCAACTTCAGTATCGTTTCTGCAACAATGGGATATTCATTTGAAACAGATAATTGTAAATTGTGAAGTCAAATAAAACTGAAAGAAAGAACTGACTCTCGTGCATCTTGAAGATATTGAGGGCCATTGCGATGAGGACACAATCCCCTTCAACCATCATTATGTCCCAGACACGAAGGGCGAGAGAGTACGGTATCCTGAAGGGGTAGGGTAACGGGAGAATAGGGGAGAGTGCAAGGCAGACGAACAAACGGGGCCTGTACAAGATATGGATAAGAAGGAAAGAGGGAGCAACCTGTCCAGAAAGCAGCCAAACCACCATTTGGTTAGGTAGATGTAGGGAATGAACTCCTTCTCCTGAAAACAGGCATTGACACACAATACAGCAAAGCTACTCACCAAATGTCGGTAGATCTTCGGTTTGTATTTACGAAGAACTGTCTTGAAATGGGTCTCGAATCGACTCAATTTAGGGAAACCAGGAACGAAGAATCCGTGGAAAGTATGGTGTCTTCTGATCATTAGAGCATGGAGACACCTGGAAAGGGATACTGTAGAGGAGGGATATGGTAGGTGGGGGCGGGATACTGTAGAAGGAGGTGAGGAGGAGCACTGTACAGAAATACGGCAGAGGGGGAGTATCAATAGAATTCAAGAAAAGAGGAGAAAGGGGACGGACCAGAAGACATCCTCGTCGTCTGCGAGATACATAAGGAGAAGAGCAACGATTTGAGACATTCCTGAATAAGGTAGTTGTTATACGGCAGATACGAGTTATACGGTAAGGGCTACCACCCGATCATTAGATTAGTTGGCCCATAGGCCCCCAATGGAATAGGGTTGTACCATTAACAATGCACATTATATACCCGAACTGAGTTCTAAAGCTATTGATGGAGTATGTGGAATTAACCTTGGCAGTATCCAACTTCTGTGTTGTACATGGAATAGGCAGAGAGAACGTTGAGAAGAGATTGTTGTCTGCATAAATATAAATTAGCATGATAAATTGAGACTTCTAACATAATTTCCAATTAGTAATACATTAAAGGACTCACTTGACATTATATCTATTCCTAAAAGCTTCATTATCTCTGTATGTTCTGTTGATATCCAGATCGATTTGTTTAATATCCTTTGATTTGAGGCGAGCACTGAAATAATGCATATACCTTTGAACAAGACGCTACTTATAACTATTACATTTCTTCTAGTTGTTAGCTCTAATCATTCCATGGTTCACTTTAATGTTATTATTGAATAAAACTCTACGTCCGTACGTTTTGACGACTACGCGCTAACCGTGCACACTTCGGCACCGCAGGTTACGACCGGAACGGAATATTCTAAACTGCGTTTACCGTTCAATTCGAAGATGTCTGAGATTGAATGTATATTAGGAAAATTGTTGCAATATAGAACTACTCAACGCAAGCAACGAATAGTCGGAAAAACAAGAAAAAGAAGAGAAAACGGGCAAAAACGAAGCCTAGAATGTTCTTTTCCGATCGTAATTACAATGCCGACTTACGGTGCTTAGTGCATAGTCGTGGAAACGTGCACGGACGTTGAGTTTTATTCAATAATACCATAACCAAGGTATCAGGAGTAAGCGTACCGTAGTAGCAATTCATTGTATATACTAGTGTTTATCCGTCCCTTCAATCGTTCTTCTTCAGATCTCTTCAACTCTCCAATATCGAGTAGCCTCATCCATACCTGTAATGGCCTCTGTCTCTGCTCTCCTTCCCTATCTCCCCCTTCCCTCTATCCATTACCCTAACCACCCCCCCCCTTACCATTCCCCTAACACTCTCCGGTATTCCCTTGTAAACCCTCTCAATCAACTTCGTTGGTCTCCGTAATATTCGTGCATTCTTTTGTCGATCTTCTCGTTCCAATGTATCCCATTCCTGTAAGTACTTCGCCTCTTCTCTCCTCCCGTACTGTATCCCTACAGGAACCTCCTACTACAGTACCCCTCCCCTCCCTTACCATACCTTGAGCATAAGTAACCATTTGTCCCTTCGTTGTGCTTCCCTTTGTTTCCTTCGTTTTGCACTGTCTCTGTTCTCTTGTAATTCTCCCAAATCCTTACTGAAAATGCAGATTTGTAATCCAATCTATTACCAATACTTCCTTACAATAGTCTATCATGTAAGAGTATTACGTACAAATACAGATCACGGTAAACTACATGTAATAATTACAACGGTAGACATTTAAATGTAAGTATCTTTCTTGGTACGCACATACTCACGTATTATACAAGGCAACCTTCACCTTCTCAGACCCTCTTCTTGGTATATTGTGCATTAAGTGTTCTCTTAACGACAACGCCTTCAATAGACTTCAACTTACGCATTCTATTCCTACATTGGCAGATCTACACAAAGTAACAAGCGAAAGTGTTGTTTAGTTTCGAAAATAGTCAACACTGCGCCTTCATTTTAACATTAGAAGAATCTATTACTAATAACTCGATATTTCACCCCAACCTAGAAGATACAGTAAGCGACTTACTGTAGAAATCCGTATCGATCCTTTTTTGCATTGATGTCGTCATCGGGATTCTCATACGACTCGACGTGGGAACCCACTGGCCCCTGCAATTAGCCAGTACGTACAAAAATAAACCAAAGATCAAACATTATACTGTGCAGTACTGTATATGTTAAGAAAGCCATACATTTTATTTATGTTAGCTTGGTACGCTCATCTTACATTAGGAATTACATTTTTTTCAAATAGACTAAAGTCCAAAGACCAAAGATCAAAGATCGTACCCATACGTGGGCAGCCTTCCCCGCAATATTTTTAAAAACGGACGTACCAGTGTACGGAATCAGGCCTACCAATTGAAATTTTATAGAAAATATAGGCCTACCAAAGCAAAATTCCGAAGAAATTTTGGCCTACCACCCATACTTCGGGTCGGTGCCCGCGTATGATCGTACCTTGTCGTACTTCTCGATGATTTCTTCCCTCTCAATGAGTTCGTTCAATTCCGGATCCACCTCCTCTTCTTCAGATGAAGTTCCCTCTTCTCCTTAACCCGTTCTCTCGTATACCGTATCCCTACCTTCTTCCTGTCCTCCTACCGTATCCCTTACCCCCTCATAATCCCCTACCGTACCCCTTATCCCTCACCCCAAGAAGCCGTGAGAATCCTGGAGAAAGCCTCTAACTTATTGGAGAGAGACTGTACTTTCCTCCTCCTCTCCACTATCCTCTCCCTTACCACAGTAGCCCTTCTCCGTATGGGATCAGATAGGGTGGATTCCAATTGAACCTTGACTCTCTCTGATACTCTTCTCACTAAGGGAAGCAAGGAATCCTTAGACTCCTTCCCTACTCTTAGACTGTATGAAGGACTGGGGCAACGGGACGACTGAGTTCTGCGGAGATTAAAGAAGGGAAGGGGGGAGGAGGAGAGGGGGGATGGGAGGAGGGGTACGGTAGACGGGGGTACTGTAGGGGAGAGGGAATGGGGCACTGTACGAGAGAGGGAATGGAGTACTGTAGGAGAGAGGGAAGGGGGTGCTGTAGGTGAGGGTATGGTAGGGGGTTGACTGCCATCTATATCTTCCGTTTCATCCGGAGTATCACATAGTGAAGTAGATGAGGAAGTGGATGAATGAGAGGACATTCAATGTCTGAGAAGAGGGATACTGTAGGGGAGGGTACGGTAGGAGGGGAGCGAAGGGAGAGGGTACGGTAAGGGGAGGGATATGGTTGGGAAATATATGGTGAGGATAATGAGAGTGTAAGAAGCGAGAAAAGAGAGAACAACGAGCAATGTGAAAGCACCTGCAGATAAAGACAGAAGAGAGATGAAGGAGATAAGAAAGAGGTAGACTAACTGGAGGGAAGTACGATCATCGTACTACGACGAAAGGAGAACTATACTAATGTATTAATTCATTATTACGAAAATTGTCGATAACAAATTAAGATATCTACCTATTAAGAAACTAACAGTTCAAGGTCCAACAATCGCCCCAGTCTCCAAGGGAAAATAAAAAAGATACCAATAAGGTTAATATTCGAATTGAGGCATAAAGAAAGGAAGATTATAGTAAATGATTAAGCATGACTACCATTTGAAAGTTGGCTTTTATAATATATTCCGATGCTTGTCTGGACTATTATTATATTAATGAACAAGTTCCGAAAGCAAGAAGACCACACTCACTTGCACCCTTCTCCTTTGAGTCAACCATTCTTCACAAGAGCAAGAAGCAGAATGAAAGGATGAAATGAACTGTTCTATTACGGAGCAGATAGTAACAAGCAAGTCATTTCTATTTGAATGGCAGTGAAACAATAAGGAAACCTAATATTTAGACATTACTATAAATATGTGAGATAATTAAATCCCATTAGTGTAAAGCTAGTAAAGGAGACTAACAAGCAATGAGAGGAAGAAGGGAAAAAAAAAGAAAAGCCGAGAATGATCATCAGAGAGAGGGAGATACTTGACTACAAGTGAAGAGGACTCATCAGACGGGGATGGGAAGGAAATGAGGGGAGACAAGGGGAAGCGGGGGATGGATATCAGGGGAAAGGGGAGGGGGAGTAGCACTATCTAGTTGAATACACATTCCACTTGTCATAGTTAGTCTTGCAAAGAACTGGGGTAATTGAAACATATTACACGCAGGTTGAGAAGGGACTCAATTGGTTGCGAGTCTCTTAAGGGATACGAAGAGATTTAGTGAACACACAAATAGTCATGAGAAGTCAATGGAAAGAGAGAAATTGGAAGTGAGGAGATTTGTAGGGAGGAAATAAGGAAATAAGGGAAGAGGAGTGAGATGAGGGGAGGGGAGAGATTGTGGGGATAGTGGAGGGAGGTGGGATAAGAATAGGAGGGGGTAGAGAAGGTAGAGATGCAGAAGAACTTAGGTAATTAACAAGGGAATGGTCAGAACGCGCCGTGAGGTTTCGGAAATCGAACGATACGCAAACATGCGGAAGACGACGAGGATCCAGATGACGTTTTCATTATCTGCGGAACGACGTCGCCGTCGAAGATACAGCCAATCTACGATTTCGTAGATCGGATCTATCTGCCTATTGGACTTCATGTTGCGAGACTCCATCAGTTAACCGTTGAGGCAGTCGGTAAGGCTCCGGTCTATAGATCGTTTGCCCACG